>VYZV01043205.1:86317-124550 GCA_013401275.1 Pandion haliaetus | reverse complement strand
TTTGGGTGTATTATCACCAGAAGTGCTGAGAGCCTGCTCGCCCCTTCCACTAAAGGTTGTATGGCATAACTCCTGCCAGTGCATCTTTGTGCTGTGCTGCTGGCTGTGGCATGCCTCTTCTGAACCTCTGAATAGTGGTAAAATGCCCACCTGCCTCAGTTAATACAATCATAGCATTATAATTTAGATTTGAAGGAACTTGCAGAAGTTATCTAGGCTTATCCTCTGCTTAAAACAGATAGGGTCATCTGCCATCATCTCTTGGCCTTTCCCCTCCATCTGACCATGGATGGATGAATGATGCATATTTCCCTCAACACGAAAACAGTGTGAATAAACTTCACCCAGAGCCCCCCTCAGCATCTCCATTACAAGTGACTGTGGCACCTATTTTCTCTCCTCCCCCTTCTTCAGCAGAGAATAATGCATTCCTGTTAAGGATTTCTTCAAAATTGCTACTTGATTAAGACTGGCAACTAAAAAGTTTACTTGCCAAGTAAATAAAATCTGCCTAGCAACTACCCAGTGTGCCACCAGTCAGTCACAGCATGCCAGCATGCCTTTCTGTTCCATCATACATACACATTCCTGTCCCGTATCTCTGATGTGCCTCTCCTGCGATCCAAGCAGTGATTTCTTGCCTATCTTCCTCATGTTGAATGTAGCCCAGCCTCCTTGGGGCAGTATTTCTGGCAGACTTAACACTGTGCACAAGAAGTTCTACAACTTCCTCAGCTATCCCCAGTGTTTCAGAGGTGTATTCTGGTACTCCTATCTCAGCATCTCTTGCAGGTGAATAATTCCAGGCTAAGAGACAAGATCTTAGTGTGGCTTCCAATTAATTGATGGTTTTCAAGAGGTTTTTTTGAGGCACTGCATGGAAGACAGCTTCTCTTTGCTTGTATAATTTCTACCTGGCTGCACTGGAGCCATAGGGAAGCAACTATTTATGATCTGCCTTTGACAGCCTGTGCTATGCTCAAGCCTTTGTGGAAGAGTGCCAGAAGCTTTTTGTTCTGGACTACTATTAAAGTATTCTTCTCACACGCAAAAGTTGCTTGCCCTTGGCAGTTAGGGAAGACTCATAGCTCTCAAATTCCCCTGTTGCTATTTCTCCTCACTTCTTTCTGTACAAACAAATCCAAGAGGCATCTTTTTAACTAATCAAATATACCTGTGGCTTTTCCCCAGCATGCTTCTGAGCACTGGTGGTTCTGGGGTATGCCTTGATACATGCTGGGAGGAAAGGGCACTGGGCCCTGCCATGTGCCATGGAAAGTTTAGTGGGAATAGATTGTTTTGATTTTATGTTGGGAAAATAAGATACTGAATATTCCAAGTAGGCATTTAGATGCACTGGGAGCCTAAGGTGTAAGGTCCTCTGGTGCCTGTATGGTCCCACTGCTGTGGGAGGGAGTAAATGGGGTTAATCTTGTGTGCTGAAAATTGCTAGTGGTTAGGAGGACAAGTTGGCCAACTCTCATCCGTTGTGTTATGCCCTGTGCATTATACTGAATAAATGGTAGAGTGTTACTGGCTTGTGCATATCGGGAAGGGTCAGGGCCTGTGTGGCTTTCTCAGGACGGTGCTGTTTCCTCTGTGTGGGTATGCCTGTGGGCCTTGCTTGGATCTTCTCCTCCCACTGTTGTCTGTTCCTCTGTTTTTGCAGGCAGAGGCTGTGAGATGAGGTGGGTGCTATAATGGGATGGTGGTGACGCTGGGGAGGTGGAAGGGACTGTGGGACGTGTGCTGCAGGGCATGCTCCTCAACAGAAAATACTGTGATAAACCTCTACATAATAAACATGCTGTAGAAGCAATGCTATCTGGGCTGGTGTTACAGGCTGCTTCTTAACACTGTGCCGTCAAAAACCATCTGAAGTGTCAAATGTGACCAGGTCTGGAGGGAAGACTCAAATGTGCTCTCTCAGTGCCTATCTGACCTCCTGCCAGGCCATCTCCTAGCACAGCCTCAATAGTAGGATCTAAATGAAAAGACATCTGACCAGCTTGAAACCTCCAGGAGATGATGCAATGTGGCTACTTGATGATAGTACACAGGAGGTGCCTTTTGGGCCAGAGCTCCTGGGGGACATTTGTGCCTGTGTATCTGAAGTTAGCTTTCAGTGACAGTGCTGAGCTGATGAACTAATCAAAACATCTCCAGTCTCTCAGCTCCTTCACAAAGCATTCAGTTACCTTAGCAGATAAGGGACAGCTTCCTGTTTACCAGGCCACCATCACGCAGGCAGAGCTGAAAAGGCTTACCTGTACTTGTTAGAAGGAATTCAATAATGCTTGTTTACTTATGTTAATTCTATTAATCTGTCCTTTTTGGTAGTCAGATTTGGTGTTTGTCGTGGTTTAACCCCAGCTGGTAACTAAGCACCACGCAGCTGCTCACTCATTCCCCCCCACCCAGTGGGATGGGGGGAGAGAATCAGGGGAAAAAAAAAATTAAAACTTGTGGGTTGAGATAAGAACAGTTTAATAGAACAGAAAAGAAGAAACTAATAATGATAATAATAACAATAATAAATTGTCAATAATAATAATTAAAGGATTGGAATATACAAACCAAGTCATGTACTATGCAATTGCTTACCACTTGCCAAACAATGCCCAGTTAGTTCCTGAGCAGCGATTCCCCCCAAGGCCAGCTCCCCCCAGTTTATATAGTGGGCATGACGTCACATGGTATGGAATATCCTTTTGTCCAGTTTGGGTCAGCTGTCCTGGCTCTGTCCCCTCTCAACTTCTGGTGCCCCTCCAGCCTTCTTGCTGGCTGGGCATAGGATCATAGAATCGTAGAATCGTTTAGGTTGGAAAAGACCTTTAAGTTCATTGAGTCCAACTGTCAACCCAACTCCACCATGCCCACTAAACCATGTCCTGAACTGAAAAAGACCTGGGGGGGCTGGTTGACGGCCAGCATGAGAAGCTGAAAAATCCTTGATTTAGTCTAAACACTACTCAGCAACAACTGAAAACATCAGTGTGTTATCAACATTCTTCTCATACTCAGTCCAAAACATAACACTATACCAGCTACTCGAAAGAAAATTAACTTTATCCCAGCTGAAACCAGGAAATGGTTATACATGTATTTTGATTTCCACATGCCTGATGTTCTATGGAGAGACAGAGAGAATATCATCATAATTTTCTTTCCTAATCTGTGGATCTCCAGTTTAAGACAACTTGAAGAGCACTGTTCTCCTCCCAGCATGGGATATCAGCTCATTGTTTCTAGTTTGAAACTTAAGATACTTTAAAATAAATCAAAAAAAAAAAAGAAAAAAAGAGCAATGCATCCAGAGTCACATCTGTCTTCCTAAAGCTCTTTTTTCTAAGACCTTCCACTAGATATTAGATAAGGAATCTGAGTTTACCTCCTGAATAGCTGTAATTGTCCAGCTATAAGTATTTGTAGAATTATCAAAGAATTAGGATTGTGCTGTGGGCCACTATCCTATTTATCTAGGATATGACTAAACCAGGCTGTGGAACCTTTTTCTGGTATATGCAAGCACTGGCTTAAGTCTAAACACTGCTTTTGCATAAAGAGGTTCGTTATGTCATAAATACTTGAAGTGCTATCTAAAGTCTAGGCAACTTACTGTGTAGTACTAAAGATGCACAATTGTACTGATTTTTTTCCTCCCATTTTTTTGGTGTTCTCAAATGAAAATATGTTTACCTTTGTACCACTGCAGTAACAAGAACATAAAATATGGGAAGGTTTCATAAGCTTTCTCTCTGGGGTATTGTCAGTTTAACTTGTTTTCAGATTTTGTTTAGTTATTCCTTGCATACACTTGCAGCTTAAAGACTGATGGCAAGACTTGCTGTTTTTTCATTAGTAATTTTTCTTTTCAGATTCCTGTCAAGTATTTGTTACTTGAATGAAGTTTTAGGTGGAATGCAATTTCTATACAGAGCTTGTTGCGTGATTGCTTAGCATGATCAAACTATTGGCCAGGCAAGTGTTTTGTACCATGGTCCAGCAGATGTTCTGGTGGGAGCACAGTTAGTTATAAGTAGCAAGCCAAATATGGCAGTACATGATGAAAAAAGGAAATTTTGTAAGAATTTTTATCTTAATTGTCTAATATTCACTTTAGCCTACATAACTGTAGTTGCTATTGGTTCTAAAACCCAGGGATTGCTTTCTAAATGTTGGGGTTTGTTTAAATGTTTATAAATAATTATTTTATTTTTTCTTTCCTCCTCTTCAGGAACTCGCAAAGTGAACCTCACATCCTGGCATCATGACAAAGGCCAGGCAAACTTATCAAATATGACATTCAATGATGGAAAACTAATTGTTAATCAAGATGGTTTTTACTACCTTTATGCCAACATTTGTTTTAGACATCACGAAACTTCAGGAAACCTGACTAAAAGAGGGCTTCAGCTGATGGTATATATGACTAAGACAAACCTTAAAATAAGGCGCTCTGATGTGTTGATGAAGGGAGGAAGCACCAAATACTGGTCAGGGAATTCAGAATTTCATTTTTATTCTGTAAATGTAGGAGGGTTTTTTAAATTAAAATCTGGTGAAATGATAAGTATCCAGGTATCAAACCCATTGCTACTGGATTCATCACAAGAAGCAACCTATTTTGGGGCGTTTAAAGTTAGGGATTTAGACTGAATCTTTCTGTAGTGTGATGAAAACTGTTTGAGTTTTCAATGATCCAGAAACAACTTGAAGACAGAATTGAATATCTTTTGCAACCCAGTTGCATCTGTATAAGCCATATATCAATAAAGGCACATTTTTGCCCTGTGCTGACTCCAGCAGGAGTCCCACAAATGCATAAAAGGGCAAAATTACATAGTTCTCCTGATTCAGTCTTATAGCAGTTTTAGTTCATATGTCTCCACTGGCTTCAGTGGAGTCGTTATGACTTTTACATTGGTGTAGTTGAAATCAGAGCAATTAATATTATTGAACTTCTGTTTCCAAGTTCTGCCCTGACTTTTTAACCTGTGCTACATCTTACTAGTTTTGGCGCAAACATAGGGCAGGACAGAACTTGGCTCCCAACATGCATTTAGGGCTCAATTTTGCTTGGGTTGAGCATTCTGACCCTGAGACAGCAAAGATTATGAAAGTATGACTAATCCCATTTCATTTGATGTGGCTTTTCACATGCTTAGTTAAGCCTGTTCTTGCTTTGCTGGATTAGGGTTGGAGAGCTCACGCCGTGGCAGAAATGAGTTGAAGAGCACCTAAACAGTTCAGCTTAAGTTTTTACCTGCTTAAAAGGGCTATTCCAGGAAGAAGGGAGATCATCTAGCTGTGCAGTTCTAAAAGATTCATTATAGGTCATTTTTATTATTGTTGCACAGCTAATTGCAAATATAGATTGCCAAAATATGGTGTGCCTTTAAAGTATTACATTGTGCCAGAACCTGCAAAGACATTTTTTAGACAAAAAGTATGTATTTTTATATTCTGTAATATCTAAAGTTATATTTCAGGTGTAATGTTTTGTGTAAAAAAAAAAAATAAATGTAAATTATATTGTCCTATAGTATTTGATACAAAATATTTAAAATCTCTTGCTGTTTGTATATTTAATGTTTTAAATTGTTTTTAATGTACAGACATGTTAAACTGGTGCACTTTTTAATCCCAATGGGAAAAATTGCAGCTAAAAGAGGTTGTTTGCAATTAGCAAATGTAATATATATCTTTTGTTCTTTTTAACTTAATAGATTTCTGTTAAACTTCTCAGTATTATTGGGAGGGGGGGAATCACACCAATATCATTAATAATTACACCAGAATGCTGGTCACTGGGTGCCTTTCAAACCTGGAGAGTAATAGACATTACAAAGCTGGCAATACCTTAAAAAAAAAAAAAATAATGCATAATAAGCCACAGAAATGTATTAGGGGTATTTATAGTTACTGAACAGGCATATTTTCCTACAACAAAATCTGCAAGTTGTAAATTCTGCAACTGAGTAATGACTTTTTTAGCTTAGTTTCCTGAAAAAGTGAAGCTTATGTCATTGCATTGCCTGTCCCTGTCTCCCCTTCTAGCTTTTAAAAACTCTGCATGCTTCTGCCAGATTTGGCAGATGAATGGCAGCGTTAAGCTTTTCTTACAGATTTTATGAGAACAGACAGCTGAGAACAACTCAGCCATTATACATTATTTGTCAGTGGCTGGCCACTGTTCATATTAGCCAACAAATTAACGTGGGGAGACGTCTAGCTAGCTGCAACACGTGTTGTCGCTTGTATAGTTGCTTGGCCAAAAGAGGTAGGTGGATGGAATCTGAGGGCGGGTATGGGCGACAGGAGAGAGCTGCAAATACTACGGGTGATGTTTAGAGCACATCTGGGCAGGGAACAGCAACTTGTTGGGGAAGGGATGAGGGAGGTTTTAGGAGTGTTTCTCTGTGTGCTCTAAGGATGATGTGGGGAAAATCTGCTCTTTAATGCGGTAGGAATCGCGGAAGGCAAAAGACCTAAATCTTTAGGAATTGAGGCTTTGTACAAATCCTCAGGCTTTTTTTTTTTGTTTGTAAGGAATTGAGTTGAATTCAAGCAATTATTTTATACTGTACAATAAACACTTCCTTTTAATGTTAATATTGTTTTCTTACAAAATATATTTCTAAGAAAAAAAATCAACTTTGTGATTTCTTTATTTTCCTGTGTCCCTGTATTTCTTGTGCAGCTTCGATCATTTTGTTCAGGTTTCAGAACATGCAGGCTGGATATGGTATAACTCACTCAAGAAAACCGAGGCACAAATTGACTATTTTGAGACAATTACAATGAATTTTATGGGCTTTTGATTTGGCTCCAAACATGCATCCACCACTTTCAAGTAGGGTTACATCATCAGGGGTTGGAAATTTAGCTGGAAGTAAGGACTTCCCATTTATGTTTTACACCAAACAGTTGTCAGTTGAAAAGCAGAAGTGGCTGAAGAATATGGGGCTTTTCTTTCAAAATTTCAAGAGCTACAGGTCACACTAAATCATATTTTTTCCACTATAGAGATATCCAGTGGCAGGCTGGGAGCAAAAATGTCTACTCTGTGTCCGTTCTGGAGGTTAAGTCACCCTCTGGGGAGGTAGAGATGGGGGTTCGAATGATTTGAAAGCCAAGTTGGTTGACCTTAGCCAATGCTCTGCCTATGTACGGTATTAGATGGAGGGGAACCACCGGCACTAAATGCCATCTGAGTGGCAGTGGGCTATGAGTGTGTGCTAGATAAGGTCACAGCACCTGTAGTGTGTGTTGAGCCCCTGGGAAGACATTTGTTGGTCACCTATGCATCCCAAGCCATCAGAGGTTAGAAGAGGGCTTCTGAGGCTCAGCTTAGTAGTACATCTGCGCTCATTAGGAGAGCTGTAGGCAGCCAAATTTCACAATGCAACATGGGGCTTTAAATTTCCCTTGTGTGATGACTTTGAGGCCTAAAGGATTTTGGGGTTGTGGTGTTTTGGGTTTTTACTGCCTGAGCATCCTCTGCATGCAAATTGTTCAGCTATGTGATGAACTAGGTGGGAGGGATGTGATAAAATAGTTCTCATGAGGATATATAGGCTACCATGGGGGTTATAATTCGAGGCCAAGCTCTGGCTATTCTCTGTACAAAATAGAAAGCAAACAGGAGGTCCTATTCCGCCTGTCTTGCCCTGGTCCTTGTCCCTTCTTACCCTTACGTGTGTTTAAAAGGAAGCAGGAAGCTCCACGTAGAGCTGTCAGTACAGTTTGATTTTGCTCTTTATATCAGAGCAGCCACAGATTGAAAAGCTTCAGTTGTGTCATTTGAGGCAGCCTGGGCACGTATGCCAAGATGATAAAGGAAAACCACCTGCTCTAGCACTGACCTTCCTAAAGCCAAGTCTTCCCCCAGAAGCATCCATTCTTTCCTGTCTGCTTCATTTATTTGATTGCTTCATTGAGACACAATTAATGGAAAGAGTAGACTAATCAATAAATAGAGTTACCTTGAGAAGGAGGTAATGCTTTCTTGTCTAAGAAAGGTACATGTGACTCGTATTTTACATTCTTCAAAAGGTAATTTTGGTCTGTACATAGAGAATGATTATTTGCTGAAATTTGAAGTTAAAAAATCTTACTTGGAAATAGTTTATTTGGAATTCAATATATTTGCATGCATATAAACATCCGTATATCCTTACTGTGTTCTTGCTAAACAAGTAAATTTTCATACATGGGGTTACAATTGCATATTTTGGCACCTGGGTCCTCCTCCCCCCCGCCTTCCCAAGCTCTTTCCAGCCAGTGAGTGTTTCTTTTTCTGTCTATCCCACTTCCTTTTCTCTGGCTCCTTCCAGCTGCCAGTGTCTCCTGCTCACCCCACTCTCACTGACTTACAGCTCTTTTTTCCTGGTGGTAGCAACAGCCTTGGGGCAGATCTAGGCATACTTCCCCTTATTTGGCCCATTTTCAGGTGGCTTTGCCATGTCTTTGGATGGAAAACAACAAGTGCTATGTTTGTCAAAAAGATTTTTGAAGCATTGATGCAAGGGCTGAGCTGGATAGGAACAGAAAAGTAGTTGGGGAATAAGGAACCGGCAGATTGGATGCACGAAGCGGTCCATACTGCCCTTTGGTTTGATGTGCCAGCTTCGGAGGGCTCCAAACAATTATCGCATGCTTATGCTTTTGCTGTTACAAAATTAGTCTCCAGCAAAACTTCACAAACATGACCGCATGCAGCATTTTGCTGTGGTGATTTGAGAAAACTCACACCTAAACCAGAAAGCGTTCTTGCACGTATATACAGGCAATTTCTTGTTCTTTCTCCTTCTCTGTTTTGGTGTCTTGTCTGGTATTTCCTAGTTCGGGATCACAACCTGTGGACTTTGCCAACTGTTGGTTTTTTGCTTTTTAAACTTACTGGGGTCAGACCCTGTAGATCCCGTACCTTTGCCTAATGTTATCATTTGCGACTAGCTCCAAAGCAAAGCTCGGCCATGAAAAACTGAGAAACCTGTGTCAGCTTGAGGTTGCTTAAATCAGATTTCACAAATTTCTAGGCAACTTCGAATGTTCCTTTTTTCTGCTTTTTTTAGCCTTAAGTCTGGGGTTTCTAGGTGGGCTCCCAAGAACTATTTGTGCTGGGGTGGAGTTGAGAGGCTGGGTGTCTTTGATTTACTGCTGTCTGTTCACAATCCATTTTACGAAGTTTAGGGAGGGCATATTTTCCTGCCATTCATTCAGCATTTGAGCCGTGTGCTCTCTACTGCCTGCTGTCTTGCGTGAGATGCATTACTTTTCCCCGGACCGCACATCACCAAACTCCAATCATTTTATATTTGGCTATGACCGAAGACAAGCAGGAACTCCAATTGCTTTCAGCTCCTTACATGCTGCAAGTCACAAAATAATAGATTCATTTTTCCAAACTTCTGGTTCTTGATTGATTCACTGCGTGAGAGATCCCTGGTTGTTTTTTTAGCAGAGGATGTCAGAATCCTTCTTTGACTGCCGAGCTCACATTTTAGGTGCTAGCATGTCTTTATAACCATGATGTAGTTGCTGTCTCATCCTGTAGGTTCCTCAGTCCCTAAGTCTGTACTACTGGGTGTGAGTAAGGCTGCTCGGTGCATGGTTTTGGCGACCCTGACCCTGTAAGAGGAGAGGATTCACAAACGGGATCTCCTCCCCCTCCCCTTCCCAGGAGGTCATGGATTTGGGAGTGCTGAAACACGACCACATGGAAGGTAACTGCTTGGGAAGTTCAGATACTCTCTTGTACACAATGCTTTTACCTCATGCCCCACCAGTTTGAAGGATTTCAACCTACTCTTCACTATTAATTGGACTGAGTGAAATGCCTGGAATGATTTTTTTCCTTGCTGCATCACAAAAACCCACCGGACACCAGAATCGCAACTTTCTGTGGACACAGATAAAATCAGTTCACGACAGATGTTGGCTGTGAACGCACAGAGTGGCACAGACCTTCATTGCTAGTCCGTAGCTTGTCGCTGGCCTGGTACAGGTTCATGTGGGTTCTCCACCCCGCTGACGTCCCGGGAACTGATGTACGTATGACAAATGGTGTAACCTGTACATACTTATTTTGCCCTCTGGGAACTAATAACTAATGACACTGCTTTAGTTAGCAACCATTTGCAGATTGTCTACTCTATTTTGTAAAAACATCTCCCAGATATAATGTTTTCTGAGTTACACAGAAGTTTGGCCAGCTCCCTGGTTACCTGCAGCATTTTACAATGTTAGTGTCACTAAATATTTTTTCTGCAGTACAATATGACACGCGGTAACACAGCTTAAACAAAACGAGGTCCATCTGGTTTAATGTTTTATCACTCATTATGGCTCCAGATCTTTGCTCTGGAAAACCAGCTGCAGTTCTGGAAATGGATAGTTAGGTTATTTCTGTCCTGCTAACTGGAAGAGGGCTGGAGTTAGGAGGCACTGGGTGGCATACAGCCTTGCAGCTTAAGCCACCCTCCCTCTTAAGCAGAAGATCCTACCAAGTTGCAACCTACTAAATTGTGTTTTTATCGCATGAAACCGAGCATATGTGCTGCATGCCCTGGGGATCGACAAAGAGGGCTCCTCCAAGCAGGTCAAAACAGAGCCAGCAAGAGAGTTAAAATAAACTCATGTGGGCAACGAAGGTCCAGGCCTGAGCTTCTGCATTTTTCTTCTTCGATCTGTCACCATCAATAGAGTAATAAATTAGAGAATAATCTGGTAGCACAAAACATTTTTAATTTGCTTACTGTTTCCTGAAATCAGCTGTTGATTTTACCATCTATTGTCACCTGTAAATGTATTGTTGAATTACTACTCATGTGAATCTGCATTTTCCCTCAAATCTAACAGTCCTATTACACCACTATGAATAAGAGATCACTTCATTTAAACCTCATTATCCTTATTATAAATGTTAAAAGTAATATTATAAATTGGTATCAAGTGTGTTGGACTGCATTCCAGCATTCTGCTGCCTGTGGATTAGTAGCACTTTATTCTATTTCTGCTTTGTTATCTGGCTATTTTTCTTTTTTTCAATTTGGCTGAAAATTACATTTAATTTTTTTTTTTTTTTTAAATACAAGCCAAACAGAAATGCTCCCATGATTTATTTGAAAACATCCAAACAAATTTCTTCAAGTTTGCTCTTGTTGTCTGGTATATGCCATCTGTACACTTGCAGAATTTTGCTGATGTGTGAGATTGTGGAACAAAGCAGCTCACATAAAAAAGATAATTGAGAACTCTATTGGCCCAGCTGTGCTGTGAGACTTGCTGAATGTGAAAAATTCCCCCCAAATACATAAATTGCTTGTTACAATTCATTCAGTTTTATTAATCTTGGTTAATATTGTGCTGGTAAGAAAGGGCTTAGCTTCTCACTTTAAAATCAGTGGACGTTTTCCTGCTGACATCAATAAGATTAGTATTATAAATAGTTTTATATGAGACAGTTTCTTTTTAAGCATTTTTTAGGAGGTGGCTATTTTAGTGTATGCTGGTATGTGTCACTGTGCAGTATAAACTGCTTTAAAACAGCAACAATGCAAGTAATGTTTCTTCTACATAAGACCCATTAGTTGTATCTATTTCAAATATAGCATATATAGTCTACATGTAACTGAGAATAATATAGCTCTGGGAATAATATTTGCTCATTGCTGACATATTTTATCTTTGTATCTCCTGTGAGATCTGCCATGAAGGAAGATTATAACTTGTTTTGGCATTTCTGTGCCTATGTTAAAAGGATGATACCGAATTACTTTGGCAGCATCCACAAGAAATTAATAGGTGATGGGAATGCTGTCTTTCTTTGCTCACCAAATGTCCAGAATAACCCATCTCATGTCAGCAACCCAGCCAGGAACAGTAACAAGGGCTCATAGTTGCTCCGTCCTAACTCTTGAAGCCATAATTTAGTGAGGAAGAGAGGTGACACACCTGACTTGCCAGAGACTTTCACATTGCCCTATCAAATGTGCTTCTGCAATGGGTGTAAAATACGACCCGAGCAGAAATACAGCCTTTGTGGTAGGGAGGATTTTTTTGGTTTTATTTTTGTTGGTTTAGCCCAGGTATCGATGACACTCATGAAACTGAAAGGCGGACAGCAGAGGAGGCTCCAGTCAGCATCCGCTGTCCCCCACTTGCAAGCCAAACGGCCGGGAGCACAGATGGCCTTTATGACCATTATGGGCTGGAGACACATTCAATGAAAAGTAATTTAAGTTCTTACAGAAAAAAAAAAAAGTATATGAATGTGGGTTTGCTCCCAACACGAGACAGTCTGAATCAACAATGGGAATGGGCCGGTTACCAAAGAGTCTGCTGGAGCAAGTTCCCGCTGCCAGGGCAGGATCTCCTCTCCCTCTTGGCCATTAGAGGGAGGATAAAATAACAGACTATAAGAGCCACTAAAATAAGGACCAACACCAAGAATGTACCATGGGTTTAATACCAGCTCCTCCTCTTGAAGTAATTATAGCTGATGTTGCCCAATGGTTACTGATGAACGATCTTTCATCGCGGTCTTTTGTTTGGAGTCAGTAGTTTGGGTTGAACATCAAGACCAGCACACGCCAGTCAGCTTCTCACGGAGAGTAAAATAGGACTAAAGGTGACAGTGAGCATCGTGCTGCTTCAGCCATGAAAACAGGCAGCTGAGTTTGGGCCAGACCAAAGCCCTTCCTATGCGTTTGTTTCACGTTACATAACCTTTACCCAAAAGTTCACCACAGCACTAATTTTAAAGTGAGAAAAGGCCAGGCTAAATGAAATACTGGTATTTCTCATATTATCAACTCCTGCATACTCGGAAATGTGGTACTTGCTAAAAATGTATCGGTAAACTCAGAAGTTTTCTTTGAATTTCTTGATGTGACCTAGATTTAGGTGGTGCAAATAACCCTTGCAATACCATGCTCACCTAACCCAATCCTATTTATGTGCAAAGGAGATGACACATAACCATCACCGTGACTCCCCCATAGTCATGTTCGTAGGGCAATTATTTTTTGTTAAGAGGAAAATGAACTCAGTATATCCCTCTGAAGGCTCAAGTTCTGCATCGCTCCTAAATTTCAGTGCCGCACGTTTTGGTGTTTCTTCTGCTGTGGAAGTGAGCCGTTCATTAGACACCTGGCTTGTTGCTCCAAAGACACTGATGTGATGAATGTGATCATGTATATCTTTACACAGAGAGGAACCTCCATTTTAATTACAGCAGCGCTTCCTTGGTTAATGAACACAAACTTTTCTCTCTAATATTATTCCTCCCTTGTTCATTTGTTTGGATGTGACAATGAACAGTGCTCTCAGTTATTTCTAGTGTTTAAGGCAGAACCTTATTTAATGCAGTGGAAAGTTTGGAAAAGTAGTAGGAGACCACATGGAGATCTCTGAAAATGGCAATTAGCAGTTAGGACATACTCATTAAGGTTTTGATGCCTTTGCTAGATCTGTGACGTGCTCTACTGGAATCAAAGCATTTAAGAGGAAAAAAGCTTCCAGAAAACCCGCTGGACCATTTCTATGTAGAAGGACCTACGATCACCATCTGTCTTTGCCTTTAAGGATGCAAATTTTTCTGGTTTTGCACATCATCAGAACTACCCCCTTCTGAGCAACTCCTGCCTAATCCAGGTAGAGATCTAGAGAGAAAGCACACTGGTGCTCTCTGCCCCAGAGGAAATAAGTCCACTGCTGGACTAAGATAACATCAAAGCCACAATAAGAATAAGTCCAGGCTCTTTATAAAACATCGCATTTGCTCAATTTTTAGAGGTGCTTGAACACTCAACCATGATATAGGGAGAGCAGACAAGCAAGGAGCATTTTCCTCTGTAACTGCATACTGTTTGTGTGAGAAGGAAAAAAATGGCAGCTGTACTCTCCCCATGCTCCTCCTTGTTTCGCCCAGGTTGTTCCCTTGTCAGCAGTGCCAGCCATTGATTGGGCCTGAGCTTCTCAACTGCTTGGCAACCCAGCCATGCCTTCAGTGCCGAAGTGCTCTTAAACTGTGGTCCTCAGGTGACCATCCTTTGCAGGGATTTACAGAAGAGTCCCCAGGCCTTTTTTTTTTGATCACTGGGGCTGGGCAGCAAAGTGTTTCTGAGGACCTGAATCTAGGAGATCAATACCTCCAAAATTTTTTTTGTCCCGAGCTTTCTAGATTAGACAATACTGTTTAATATTTCAGGGGCTAGATAAAAAGGAACAAGGATTCGAGGTGACAGTCCAGTCCACTTTCCACAAAGAGAACATTTCCAAATTTTACAATGCTGAGCTGAGCACAATGGGTGCAGGCTACCTGTAAAACTAGGTCACATCTTCAAGCTGTAACGAAAACTAGGTCATACTTTCTGACTAGTGGAGAGGGGGAGTATGAGTTTCAAATGCTTGTAAATTATCATTTCCTGGAAAAGACTCAACATGATTAAGTGCTATCCAAAAAAATCAACCAAGCCAGCTTGACACATAAGAGGAAGTTCATAAAACATCACTTTATCTTCCTCCGCTTCATGAAAATGGAAATGTATTTCCCTTTCAAAATAATTGGTGGTGCAAATATTGATGCTGCTTGTGGTTTTAGCTGCTACTGAATCATGTAAAGTTTTGTAAGCAGGAACATTTGATGCAGACTTTTCTGGGTCCATTCCTATAAATTGCATAAATAAGGGGGAGATTTGCTCTGCCGAACTTGAAAGTCATGGGTTTGCAGGGGTCAGAGAAGAAATGTAGAACTTCACTTTCTAAATTTATCAATAAATCATTTTAACATTAATAATCCTCACAATACCATGCAAAGTAGGTAGCTCTTGGAAGCTACACCTCAAAAACGAGAATCTCAATAGGTTCTTTAGACTAACTAATGGGAAAATCAGCCTCAGGTGCCTACCATGTCTGTGGAATCAATTTACCAACCCTAACTCTTCTGACAGTTTGACATCTCTGTGCTGATTCCTGCAAGCATTGATTTCGGTGCAAGAAAGGGTTGATATCTGCAGGTTCTTCTTAACATTCCCATTGTGCCCTAACTCAGTGTCATAGCAAAGAATAACCGGGACGTTGTTTAGGATCCTGAATATTACGCCTGGCCAAAAGTATCTGAATACAGAATAACAACAGCAATGAATAATCTGGCTGAGATTTTTGAAGCTGAACTCAAGGGTTTAGCTACTAATTTTGCTGAGAGCTGAGCACTGCAATTTATTCACTGGCTCAGAAAAACCCAGGCTAAGCTTTTCTCCTCTGAATCTTCCTGTCTGCTGTGTGGAAAGAGAAGTGTCCAGACTAATGTCTGTAAGGAAGGATGAGGAATGCTGGCATGGCTGTTGGTGAGAAATAAAACAGGGCCACGTTTTCCAAAAATAGTAGCTTTCCTCTGTCCCCAGGCTGGTGGGGGAGACCCCTCTTGACTCCAAATCCTCTCTGACTTGCATGGCAACACATCTTACCTCCACTCAGGGTCCTGGGGAAATTCTGCGGCCAGCAGGCTTGAGAAAGCACACCAGGGACTTTTGCCGCATTCATTTTCTCTCCCTGTGCTGACAGTGCTTGCTCACATCCTGCTCCTTGCGGCATCTCTGCCACCCCATCACTTCACCTCTGCTCAGCTCAGGTCCTCCTCTCCTCCATAGCCTGTCCCTCCCCCTCACTCTTTCTTTCTTAGCTCGCCTGTCCCACAGCAACCCCTTTCCCACCCTGCAGAAGCCCTGCATCCATTTGACGCTGACACGGTCTTTGCCGTGATGACTTGGTTTGCATCTGCCGTGAGTCCTACCTGCCTCTACCAATGACCATTTTGGGTACAGGCTTTAAGGACAGAGACTGCTTCCTGGTCTCCGTGCAGCCCCTGGTCTGGCGGGGCCCTTGGTTAATCCTTAGGCATCACCGTAATAATTGTGATTAAAGCTGAACTATGTTTTACATGGAGCTGAAGTAACTTGCCCCAGTGGGTCAGTAGATGAGACAAGTGGGTTGGTTTTTTTTTTTTTTGGCTTGTGTATCTATGCACTGGAATGCTTTCCCTCTTTGCAGCAGAGACAGGACAGCACACATCCCTCCAAGGGAGGTGTGGGGGGGTACTCATCCGCCCCTATTCTCCCCCAGCATTAGTGCATTGGCTTAGATGACTAAGAAAAAACACGTGCCCTCCCAAGGTCCCTCTATCTCCCCTGGTTAAGGAGATGTTAACCCCACTCCTCCAGTGACTGTCCCTGGGAAGACCCTGCCTCCTTGTGGTATTTTGTGTCCAAAATCTAAATACCTCCAAGATCCAAGCAGACTCCTATTTCCTACCAGTCTCCTCCTCACCCCAAAGCACCCAAAGTTCCTCAAATATGATGTGCCATAAAGGGCCCAGGTTTAGGGACTTCTTTTGCATAGCGTGTTGGCAGCTGCTTCTTAGCAAGCAAGGGGTAGATATTGAGATATTTGCAGTATCAGATTTGGCCTCGGTTGCAGAACCAAAGGAAGTATCTGCATTAACCAGGACCTATGCTGCTTATCACACTCCGGGCTAGCATCCACAGTGCTAAAACTGCATCAGAAAGCCACTGGCAGGCTGGAGTCATATAACACAGCAAGGCAGCTGCACTACCTAGAATTTCCTCTTCGTTTGAAATACATAATAAAAATCTGAAGCAGGAAACGGGTTATCTGGTAAAATTTCAAATGATGCTGTTATCTGGTATAACCTCAGCGCGTGCTAGAATTCATCACCTGCCTTCCAGTCCTTGAAACCAGCTCAATTGTGATGAGCTGTTACTCATTTAAATGCTCCTAGTAAAGGTGTAGACACACACACTGCTCTACTTTATGATCTGTGGGTTGTTTCTCCAAAATGCCACTTTCAGCTTTCATCTAGGAGCTGAAATTTGCAGGTGTCAATGTAAATTAGGCAGTAGAGTTACGATGAAATACACTTATATACATGTATGTCCTTACATGTTTTCTAGATATACACTCACAAATGAAAATTTTCACTTCTGAACGAACTGTTCATTTTGTTTCCCTGGAACCACAACAGCACGAATGGGTCCAGGAAAGTTCTTGTGCTGTCTGATAAAACACATCCCTTAATAAGTGTTTGAATTATTACAGATGCCAGAGAAACACTGCCATTAACTGACTAGATAAAATGGACTGCCATCAGTAGGGCACAACGGTCCTTGGCCTTTCAAGTGCCAGTCATGTGAGGATTAGGTTTCTGAGACTTCTTAAAAATCCCATATAAAGGCATCAACAAGACCAGAAGATGTAAGAAGAAGCATGGTACCTGGAGGGGTAAACAGGCCTTGGGCTGTCCCTCTAAAAGGAGGTGAATTTTAACACAGAGTAAAGAGTATTATATGATGCCAGCTTAGTATTGAAGCCACCTCAGTTTCAGCCATTTAAATGAGACCTGTATCCAGGCTTTTCAAACAGTCAGTGGAAACAGCAGATTCCCTTAGATGGGGACCAAATCTGCTGTAAAAGAGGAGGTGGCAAAGGTGAAGGATGCTCCTTGGGAATCTGTCCATCTCACTGGCTCATGGAGCCTCCGTATACCAAATTTTTAGACACTTCCGGGAGACTTCTCTACCCCACCAGATCTACCCAGATGGACCCATTTGTTCCTGGTGAGTACAGATTTCGGTACCACTGGCAAATCCCAGATTTCTGGGGCCACCCCACAGAAGACTTCCAGCGCAGCCAAAGGGTTCCCTGAGCAGGGGGATGAGTTGCTGAGGATGGGGGAAAATGGGCTACTGCTGAGCTCCTCAGAAGACAAGAGCCTGGAGGGAGAGATCACCTGTGCCAGTGACAAAAGGAGTAAGGAGGGCTCAGAAGACGCTGTAAGATCCCCCCCAGTCAGGCAATAGCACATATCTTGGAGTGGTCTGCAGTAAGGTCCTGGTCTGTGACAAAGGGTATGGCTGTACTGCTAAATAAAAGAGGAGCAGAAAGCAAGTTTGAGCACAGGCTCGCTTGTTTTGTGTGCTGCATAGCTATGGCTCTGTTCTTTGCTGCTGCAGCTACTACCTCCCACCAAACGGCCCTGCTCTGCACAGGTCATAGCTCTCTGCAGGATGGCCGGGAGCCCATCTGTGGGCTTGGCCTCAGACTCATCCATGGGCCTCTTTATTGTAGCAGTGTAGATGTGGCCTGAAGGACTCAGCAGAAGCAACTTGTGGTCATTCTGGCCTGGACACTGGTGGTTCCTTAGAAGGAAAGCCTTCGCATTTAAAAAAAACCCAACAAAACATACTAAGTAGAAGTGAAAATTGCAAAAGGGATGTCAAGAACCAAAGCAACCTCGGGGGGAAGGTTACTGGCTGCTCACCTGAAGGCTCTTGGTAGTGGGTGCCAGGTGAAATCAGCTGGTGGTTTCCACCGGGCTTGGGTGTAGGAGGAGCAAAGACTTGGTCCCCACAGCTCCAGCAGCCGCAGCTGGGGCTGCCCACCTTCCCCTCCTGCCCTACTGATTTGGAGATGTGCTGAGCAGGAGCCAGCGAGGCAGAGGGCTGAGGAACTCACCCTTCCCTGCTGGACACTCGTAAATGAGGGAGATGAGCAGACTGAAAACCAAAGAGGATGAATGTGGCCGTTAGCTTTCCCCTTGGCAGGCTTTGGTCAATTTGACTTTTGGCCACTATGAAACACAGCTGAAAGAGCTTTCCAAGTCAGCAGCTGGGCTGCTGTCTGCTCAATTTGCTTGACAGAAAAATCAAAACATTTTTGAGCAAAACTGAAAATTTTCTCACGGAAAATTGCCTTTTTGTGAGGACGGTGTTATTTTCTCACTAAAATAATTCCAGCTATCTCTGTGTTATTGGTGCAAGGCTGACATAATAAACTGTGAAGCAACAACTCTGTGTGGGGTGAATCTCTCAAGGACTAGAAAGTCCAGACAGTCATCACTGTCCAAGCTGTTTTGCTCCTTTTTGCCTTTCATATCCCTCACCAGTTTCAACTGTACTTCCCTCTGGCATGCTCTGGCAATGTCTTTATATTCTTTCCTGATAGCCTGTCTCTGCTCCCTCCTCCCATATATACCCTTTTGGCATGTGAGTTCACTCAGCATTTCCCTGTTCAGCCAGGCTGGCCTCCTGCTACATCAATGCCACGTGCTCTGTCTTGCACGTCGGGGTGGACTATGCTTGTGCAATGAGGCAGTTGCTCAGCCACCTCTCCTGGGCTTTTTGAACAGCCTCCTACGGGATCCTGCCTACTAATGCCCTGAAAAAAATGAAGTCCACCCTCCTGAAATTCATAATAATAATCTTCTTGACCAGGCAATCTGTAGCAGATGCCTGTCGTGGCATCCCCCCTTGCTGATCCTGTGCCTTCAGCATAATAATAATATAGATGAGAACAACCTGAAGATGTATCTATCTGAGCCATACAGTGTCAAAAAGTCTTCTCATCACCAAAAAGTAACAGGATATAGTGTTTAATATTGAGGACCAATTTGAATAAAAGACTCTGCACACAGAAACAATGCATGTAAGAGTGAAGAGTCTGCAGATGAAAAAGATATTCTTGAGTGTACACTTCAGTTCTAATGAGATTTTGATTCCACTGACTGTGACCTCAAGCCAGGTTGGCAAACACACAAAACCTGAATTTAATCAAGCCTTTCACTGTTTGCAAAGCCGCAAACGATATGCTTGGTAAGCAGAGTAGACATATCTGTATGCTGATCTCTCTGCAGTGTGCAGTGTGTACCATGCACAACTGGGCTGTGGCTACTGCTGCCTAACTCCGCTGAGTAAATGAACGGAGCATATCAATTTACAGAAATAAAGAGAGCAGGTCAGACTTCAAAATCCTCTGTATTCTTGGGAAAATATTAATAAATTCAGCATCTGGGGATTGTAAGAAGAAAAAGTCCATAGCAGAACAGTGTTAGCTGGAGAAAGCTAATCTGAAGAGAGAAGCATCACCCAGATGACAGCTCAGGTAAAGAATTGTAGTGGGAATTGGGAGATGTCAAAATTCAATGGGTTTGCTTTGGACCCCTGTCCAAGTCATGGTGCTTTATACCCTAAGTCTCCTTTCCCCAAAATAGCACTTTCTGTGTAGGCCTTCCTGAGAGAGATGTTAAGGAATTGTACCTTTATCTGGAAATGTAATGGAGTCCAGCTGCCTTTCTGCCACTGAGCTGTGCAGGAGAAAGAAAGGAGAGAGAGCACAGAGACAGGAGATGGAAAGGAACGTCTGTCAAAGAAACCTGGGTGTTGTAAAGCCGAACCTCAGAGGCAGCCAACCCCCACTGATTTCTCAAGATTTAGGAGCCTAAATGTCTTTAAAAATCGGTGCCATAGAAGTTAATTTGTTTTCCCCTGCATCTTGAGCTCATGCTTTGTCTGCCTGTCTGTATTTCTGCAGTTCCTGACTGCAACATTTACTCTTCCAAGGGTCAAGACTTCTTCTGTCTCTGCCTGTTCCGCCTTACTGTCCCCACTTACTCTGGTGGAGCTGGGGGCAGGACTCCAGTGCGTGCCAGTGCCTGCACAAGACTGTGGGTTTTTGCACTGTGTCTCCAGGGAGTGAGGTCAGGGAAGGAGCTGCCAGGGCTCTACCCTCTGGTCTTCATAGTGTACTCAATTCATGCAGTATCACTGAATATTAAGTCTTTGAGAGGTTATGTTGTTCAGGGCCAAACACAACCTTGATCAAAGATGTACACACTACCCAAGTCAGGTACAAATTATTATTTTGCATTTACGTGGGAGCAGATTGACTGGTGTCATATCCCCTTATACAGTCCCTTCTTGGCCAGAGTGCTCCTGGATGTTTCAAGAGCTGCTTAATCCCTTGTTATGGTCCAGGGGGGTCGATTGCTTGCTTACCACCAGCCGTGATGCTGTTCACCACAACAGTGATGACTGCTGCAATGCACGTATCACTGGTAAGTGCAACACTTTTCTAACATCTTGTAATTAGCCCTTAATCTTGTATAAACTCTTTCCATGGGTACCTTTTCAGTTAAGCGTGGCTGAACATCCACTCTCCTTTCAAGGTAGGATCAGATTCGCAAAGAATTTTTGAGTACTATTCAAAGGAGCATTGGACATATAAATACATCTGAAAACCTGTGCTTGCCTTTGGACCTATTTGTACAGGCTGTTCCTAACTAGTGGAATTTGTTGCGGCATTAACTGCGCTCAGGCAGTTCCTGGGGCACAGGGATGGTGGTGTTTATGGTTTGAGAGGCTCATTTTGATGGGGCTGGAGCTTGTTTAAGGCCCAACTTCTGCTCACAGTTGCAACATGTTGTAATAATCAAGTTTGACAGTGGTGGAAGTGTGGGTCACAGTGGGAAAGCCTGTATCAGTCAGGGGCACAACTTTCGTTGGCAAACCTATCCCAGAGGTTAAAAGCCCGATATTACATGTAATCCGTTTGGACTTCATGTTGGTAAAACATGAAGCTGTTCTTCCCCCATACAGAAAGGAAAACACTGCATTTCCATCTTACTTTCGTATTCCTTGCATTTCAATACACAAAAACTCTCAAGGGATACTCAGTCATCCGTCTGCTCCTCGGTAGGACTTACATCCACCAGGAAGGTGCCACGGGCAGCCCCAGAAACAGGCATCGCTCTGCACCCCATGCTGCAGGAGCCTGGGATACCACAGCAGAAAAGTGGTCAGCTGCAGAGACCTGGATGGAGACTTTCAGGCTTTGAGTTCCGAACACTACCTCTCAAGAGGCAATAAAGCTAATATCCTGAAGTTGCCTGCCACACATAAGTGTGTATGTGCATTCCTATATAGCATTCATACATTACATGTATCTGGAATTTAATAAATGTGGTGTTTAAGCAGTGCCCAAAAGATGGCACTGTTTATTTGTGCTTTTTTCATTCTTAATTGCATACCCTCTTCTAGGCTGGCATATCATCTGACAAAATTAAGAAAGGATTTATATATGCTATAAAGAAAAGCTGTACAAATCAAACTATTGCTGCAGCGTGGCCTTTCCTGTAACCTTTAACGTGCAATATTTTAATGGAAATGGGTACATTGATGCTGCTTAATATTATAACTACAAAGTAGTTGCCCTTTCATTTCTATCTAGTATTTTCACCATAGATGTTTCAATATCTCAAACATTTCATTTAATGCCTGGTGACTGAAGAATGTGCTTCAGTTATTTAAAAGGAGAAAGAATTATTGACAAGAGATGGATCAGAACCAGGGTTCTGCACTGAGGGTCCCTGAAAGTTAACATAAATGTCTCTGCCTGTGCAGTAATCATTATCCGTACGTGCTGAAAAAAACCAACAAACACCAAATAGCATGACAGCCAAATTACAATGAATCAGTTGCCTACATTTCTGTTTGAACAGCCAAATCCCAAGTCCTACCTTAACAGCTTGCCGCAGCCATAGAACCAGAGTCAATGTGGAAATACAGTTTACCTTGCAGCAATGAATTTAATGAAAGGTTTGCTGGTAACCATAGCAAATGACAACATTAATCCTCATATCAGCTGTCAGGTTTCTCCAGGCCTTTAAAACTAGAAGGTGTGCCAAACAAGCAATAATAATAATAACAATAACAACAACAACAGTGATAATGCCTTATTTTATTAAACCAAAGCTCTTTACAATCTCAACATAGGAATCGCTTCACCTAGCACTGACATCCAGCCATTTCCGAGGCAACAAACATCAGGTATCAGAATACTTGACAGATGGCTACGGTGGCTTTTGACTCCACATTTTCTCCATCCAGCTCTACATTATGTTACTTGTGGCAGCTACATGAACCCAGAGGGTACCAACCAGTGAGAGCCTGATGGGAATACAAACTCCATTGGCTCTATCCCTTGCCAGAGCCTCCCCTAGGCCTGGTACCTCCTGCACTGGACATAGCTGGTCAGTGAAGGTAAAGACAGAGGAAATCTGTGTTGCTGTTGCTTTCCAGGCTGCACAGCACCAGTCCAGGAGGCAGCTGAACAAATACCCTTCAGGCATAAAGCTTGAGACTTGACAGGTCTAAGGGGGTGATAGCTACAATTACACAAATATCTTTCTGGTCCCTCAGAACTCCATGGGGTTTCATCGCTAGCAGCAACCTCCCTGTCCTAAATATATTTCTCCTTCATCTGCACCCTCTTCTGCCCTCCTCCTGTCCAGAATATTTCCTGCTTGCTTTCCATCCTGATTCCACTTTTGCTCAGCACTACCTAGATGTGGATCTGAAAGAAGTGTGGTAGGCTGAGGTGTGCAGGACTAAGACGCTCTGCTGCTTAAAACCAGTCACCTCTGAAGCAGTGTGTGAACACAGTGCTGGATTGTGTCCTGATGTTTGATTGCTTCATTGGGATGGGCCTTGCTTTTCAACATGAGGTGCTCATGAGGCTGTGTGTGAAGGGGAAGAGGACAAAGAAGCCAACTAGCCAGGCAGGCAACAGAAATGGGTGACCCTTAAATCTCACCTTCTTTCTGACTGCAGGTACTGGTTAGCAGCTCTGAGAGAAGGGAAATGGGGATCCAGTTTGACTGCCTAAGGGAAACCATTGGACCTTCTGGGTCCATTCTCAGCATGAGAAGTTCGAGGCTGTGCTTCCTCAGGCAGAGTCCTAACCACCAGGCAAGGGATTGGAGGCAGCCATCCTGCTGAAAAGCCTCTAAAAAAAGAAGATACAATCAGGTCCCAGGCTTTTAGCTCTCATCCCCAGTGAACTGTGAACTCACGTTGGCAGCTCATAGCTCAGTGAATCCCAAACCACCAAACTCTGGGTCCTAAATACCACGTCAGGAACCAGGACATACAAGTCAGACGCTTCAGGCTTTAGTTCCTAGGGTCCTTGTATTTGATGCATTTGGTTTTGAAAACCTCCTTTTTGTTTGTTTGTTTTAACCAGGTCTTTTTTAACCAGGTACTCACTAGGCTGTCCCACATTGCTTACACCTGGTGTTTGGGTGCCTGGCTTTTGCAAAGAACAGTTGTGGTCATGTTTATTTGTACTTTCAATTAAATATATAGAGGATGCCTAAAGAGATGAACTATGGGTTACACCAGGATGTTCAGTTATTAACTGCCTAAAATCATGCGTGTCAAAATTTGTGCTCACTATAGTGACAGTTGGTTTTGAGAATTCAGTTCTACATGTAGTTAAAGTAGAAAATGACCTACTGGTTCTTCCTTACCTAATTTATTTTTGCATTTAGATGCTCATTGACTGTTCAGGAAAAATATGTTCCCTTTTTTGAGGTGGTGGGGGTGGGTATTTTTTGTTTCAATGACAGTGTCAAGAATCAGATGGATATCTGGAAATGAAGCCCTTTTTTTTTTTCCTCCATACGTCTTCATTTCAATAATGAGGCATTAGAAATCAAAATTTAGCTGGCAATTTTGATGATGCTGCAAGAAGTAGATATAGCTTGCTGTTCAGCTATATTGGCTCTGCAGTGCTGAAAGCAGTAAACATTTGATTGTGTCAGTAAACTGAGCTGATAGATCTTGGAAGATACATACGGGCAAATTTTCAAAGTAACACACGGAGCTGGAGCCTCAAGATTCAGTACTAACGGGAAGTGAATGACAGTACTGAAAACTTCAGCCACAGAGAGCAGATCTATGCAGCAGCGTGGTGGCATTTTAAAATCACCCAAATCACCACTATTTAAGGAGGTGTTTTTCTTGGAAGGAGTTTTTTTAAGGCTTGGTGTAGCTAGGTTGCTGCGAGCTGGCTGCGTACAGAGCAGGATGTGCGAAGGTGGCGGATGCTCTGGCACTGCTCCCATCCCCATGCATGCAAGGAGTAAGTCTCCCTTCTCAGTGACAGCTTCCCCAAGGCAGACCTGGGAGCTCAGCATGGGGAAAACCTCTGGAGGCAGCTGGTTTTGGAGCTACATACATGCACAGGCAGACAGGCTCACTGGCGGTGGGCAGCAGCAGAGGAGAAACAAGAAGGGGTGTTGGCCTCAGGAAACGCAAGCCCCAGGAGCTGGCATCTGCCTGCTCCTGGCCCTGCAGCAGGGTCTCCTCGGCTTTCCTAGGTGCTGCCTTCTCCTCTCTGAGGCTCTTCTCTTTTCACCCCAGGGCCTGGAGCTGGAAGCAGGGCTTGAACAGTAGCGGGGGGGGGTTGTCTTTGACCTTGCTGTTTCACGACAAGCGCCTCGATTCCCATTTAAACCCCTCCAAACGAGGAGCACTCTTGCTTGACAGGCTAAATTATATTTAAACACAGATTCTCAGCTGGTCTCTTTTCCTCACTCAACTGACAAAGGCACAAAGTACAAATAGCTTGAGCTATACTAGCTGAATCTAAGCTAAAATCTTGTCAAAGGCATTGCCAAGCCTGAGAGGAGCACTGGCTCGCCCTGGGATAGGTTTGGTGCATAGGCTGGACACAGGAGCATGGCCAGCACAGATGAATTTGAGGCAGGGCTGGCATGTGGTTTGCCACATGTAGTCAATTTTTACTGGGCACTGCCTTCTTTTAGAGTATGTGCTTCAGTGACTCACCTTGTAAATCAGCTGTGGTCATAAACTGCTTTCCGATGAAATCCATCTTTTTTTGGGTTACCACACCATAGGGGCGTATAAGGTGCCCTCTGTTAAATCTATGCTTCACTTTCAGACAAGTCTGCTCTGTTTCTTTCTTTTGAGACTATCTTTCTCTGTTGATATCAGATACTAAAAGGATTGTTTTGTGCCACATCTACTCCCTCCAAGTAAACAGCGGTACTCACAGTGCTGCTTAGCTTGAGCCAGATAGCACAACCACTCCCTCCTGCAACCATTCCCTCTCAGCAAGGGAAGAACAAGGCATAAGACCTGCATCAAGACCTCTAACAATGTCCTAGTGGCTGTCTGGCAGTAAGAAGTTACAAAACTCCCTCACCTGACCCCATTCCTGTTGAGGAAATTAATCTCATGAAAATGCATCCAATTTTCACACACCAGGGCATGAGACATCTGAAAATTGCTGCTAAATCTGGATTACAAAGGAAAAAAAAAAAGAAAAAAAGAAAAAAAAAGAGGCATTAGACTGTGTTCTCTCTCTGTCTCTTTGCTATTTAACTACTATTTAACACTTTAATCCTCCTGAGGCATTTTTTTTCTTTTTACTATAATCCCTTAGTATAGTCTGCACTGTTTATAATCATTCTCCTTTCTCACAGTTTTAGATTCCCATTTAAGCTACTTTCTTTACCCTAATTACTTGGCTAACTGTAATCTGTCAGAAATCATAGACACACGAGAGGGCAAGCCCTTATGACGAGGCTGTCTTCTTGCCAAAGAAAAGCTGCTCACTGCAGTCTATTTTGTTAAGTTTTATTCAGCAGTTGAGGCTTAAATGCCTCAAGTCAGGAAGCTTCTACCATTTCCTTTGAGATATTAGGCTGCAATAGAATAGAAGTCTGTGTCGGGAAGATTTTCTCTGAAAATTTGCAAGATTGGTGTTTTGTATCTTCACTGCATTTACTATTAGCTGGTAGTCCCAGCTCCTGGCCTGTATGTCTCAGCTCCTAGACCTGAGAGCAATCTCCATCTCCAGTAAGACCTCATGTGTCCGTGTTATATTGTCCCTTGGCTGAACAGTTGAGATGACAAACTACTCCAGGAAGGAACAGACCATTGTCCTGGAAGCATGCAGACAGAGAGGAAAACTGACAGCAGCCAGCACAATGGTGGTGATGCTTCTAAGTGGATCTCCTGGCTCAGATCATAAGAATTGGGGCTAATCCTCCTAGGTGATGTAGTCTCTGATTTGCGAGAGCTTTGGTGAATACTCACTCTAGTGGCGTAAGGAGTAAGAACCCCACCATGTGCCAGCATGAGGCACTATCTTTAACATCTGCTGAGTGAGCTAGAATTTGTTGTTTTGTTTACTGGCTTTCTTTAGATGATGCTTCGGATAGTCTTCATGGGATGCAGCTGTGCCTATCACTGCAAAGTCCTGGGCAGGAGTAAGCAGTGCATTTCTGTGAAAACAGAACAGAAATGAGCCTAATAACCACAAAATACCTCCCGGAGCAAATAGCTCACAGAAGTTTCCATTCCAGAATAATATTTTGAAGTAACTGGAGATCATTTCCTATAATGTTCATCACCTTTTCTGGTACTCAGAATGACTCAGAACCAGCTGCAAGGCTTCTGTAGTCCTGGAAACACTTGAAAATATATGCTTTGCACCAGCAGCCACTACACAGTCACAAAATGACTTGTACACTCTCAGCATCTCTTTCTGTGATCCAGCCTTCATGTCTCAGAAGATATTTGTTGCTAAGGACTCGATATTTGACAGTCCAGGATGTGTAGGGCTCCTGTTTATGTGCTTTTAATGTCACCTCTAACACTCATGCCCAGATCCAAAAAGACACTTAGGTGCTTCAAATGCTACGCAGGTGGAACTGAGGCACAAGTAATGTGCCTAACCCCTCAGCAGAAGTGAATAGTCAAGTGCTTGCACTTTTGCCTGGCCTTGAGAGTCCTGCTAGTATCCATTTTCAGAGCTGCTACCTTCTCAGCTGAGTGTGGGTTTAGTCTGAAGTCCCTGTGGGATCCAAAAAGCCTGCCTAGACCTAAAACCCTGAGCAGTCAGGTTTGGTACGTTTGTTCTTAGCACACCTAATTCTTTCTGGGGGACTGGTCTCAGTCTGAAGCAGAGAAACCGCTGCTATATTTTCATTTATTGAACTCACAGGATGGTGAGCCACCAAAGCTGGTTTTGTTCAGAAGAGAGAGAAGGAGACATCCACCTTCTGTAAAATAGTTGGTGGCTGGAATATTGACTGAGGTGGTAAAACCAAGTTTCTGGTGTCCTCGGCTGAAAAGGGGTTGTAATTTCTTCTCCCACAATCCAGGGTACTATGGGAGGTTTCTGGTTGGGAGGAAAACAGGAGAAAGATGAAAATTGGATCATTTTACAACTGAAACTGAAAGATTTGTGAGACTGGAGGGAGCCCTTGCAAAATCATCTTATGATAGGGGCATTCACTTGCAAGTGTTTCTTCCCCTGCTCCCACAACAGTTTATGTATTTTTATTGCAAGAGTTTGTAACATAAAATTAATGCCCAGGAACCTGGCTGTTCCCTTAGCAAGTGAACTCTGTAAGCACTAGGCTTTAGAGTGTTTTCCTTTCCACAAATCTCCCATTCTTGCCTGGAGGCTGGTCAAGTTTCAAGAGAGGAAAGAGCAGTGCTGTCCGTGTGGTGGTTATGGGCTCTCCCCACAGTTGGTGTGAGCTCCTGTTGGATGCAGTTCCTTGGTCTGTAAGCCTCTTGGTGCACTATGTGATGCTTCAGGCATATCTTTCATGAAAGTGCGGCGCAGAGGCACGGAGGCACGGAGGCAGGGCTGATGGAGCAATAGCTGGTCCCAGCACGGTGCTGTGCCTGGCTGAGAGGGAGAACTTCCCGGCTCAGGTGCTGTCCCTATGGATGCACAATGTTAATGCACGAGGTAACGGACCGGCTAGCTCTGTAGCAGCTCCACACTGCCCCATTAATGGCTGTTTTAGGTTTGTATCTTCCAAGTGTCTACCTAGTAGTCACTATTGCTTGGTACCCCCTCCTCTGTTATCTTTGGGTGATGCACTACTTCATTTTGAGCCTGTTCCTGCTCATTTGTAGATGTCTTAATTCCTGTGAACTCCAAGCAGAGCAAAAAAAAAGGCCCTTCATCAGTCAGTGTTTGTACAATGCCTTGAAAATGTAAAAAGCTGTACAAATGACGAGTGCTATTTACTTCAGAGCTAATTTGCTAACCTTTCCTTTATTTTGGGACCCTTTGGTTTTAGCTGTTCATTTGTGTAACTGTATCTCACGCTTCCAGTTAAAAATGCCTACATATACAGCACTTATACCATAGCCCAGGAAGAAAACATTACAGATGATGTTGCTAACTCACCTGTCACAAAACCCTTTCTGCTCATGTTCTGTATCCCTCCCTCCATCTAGCCACCCCCATCCTTAATTCTTAGAATCATAGAATCATTTAGGTTGGAAAAGACCTTTAAGATCATCGAGTCCAACCATCAACCATGCCCACTAAACCATGTCCTGAAGTGCCTTGTCTACATGCTTTTTGAATACCTCCAGGGATGGTGACTCCACCACTTCCCTGGGCAGCCTGTTCCAATGCCTGACAACCCTTTCAGTACAGAAATTTTTCCTAATATCCAATCTAAACCTCCCCTGACACAACTTAAGGCCATTTCCTCTCGTCCTATCACTTGTTATTTGGGAGAAGAGACGAACACCCACCTCACCACAACCTCCTTTCAGGTAGTTGTAGAGAGCGACAAGGTCTCACCTCAGCCTCCTGTTCTCCAGGCTAAACAACCCCAGTTCCCTCAGCCGCTCCTCATCAGACTTGTGCTCCAGGCCCCTCACCAGCTTCGTTGCCCTTCTTCTTCCCACCATCTCTCATACATATAGCTGATATAACCATTGAAATCCCAGATTTACACTGACCCCAATAATACTTTCTCCTTTCATGTGACTTACTCTTCTACCTACTCATTACTTGCCTGCTTGGTGCTTTTTATAATTATCTCTGTCACACCCTTGAATATGCTTTTGCCTCATTTAGAGTGTGCTGCAAATGGTATCATTTTGATAAATTAAGCAATAATCAGAAAACATTTTCAATATTCTGTAGTTTTCCATTAAGTTACAGTTATAGTGACACAATTTGCTCTGCTACAGTTCACACTGAGTTAGCCTTGTTTTCATTAAAAACCTCATTATTTAGAGATTTATAACTCATCCATAGAAATTTGCTCTAGGGTGAAACTTGACAATGTTTTTAGCTCAGAAGAAAACTTTAAAAAAAAGATCCATTTGGTCTGTATTTTGTGATTTTTAAAGAAAATTATTCCCCATTTCAAGCTTTTTGTGTTCTTATAACTCAAAATAGCCTCAATTTAAGAAATGTGCTATTAGTTATAATAATAATAATAATTGCTATTATTACAATTTCTACTTATGTAGAGAAGATAGCACTAAAGGGTGCAGACAAGAACAAAATCAATGCATTTACTCAGAAGGGTGTATAACCTCCCCACATTTGGCAGGTGAGTAAGATTAATTGTTGCTACTGCACTATGCTTCCCTATGGAATACTGCAAGAAACATAAATGGAATCAAGCCGTAGTTGTTCACACATTATTTACCTGAATGATTTCTCATAGCTTTTCCTGAAGGTTTGGACCACTGTCTGCACTAACTAGTGCTTTTGCCACTATTCATTCCTTTAGTCTTATTTAGATAATTCAGCAGAAGAGAGAAGCTTTGAAACAGGAATGGACAATGGTTAAAGAATGATCAAGCTACGAATACAGCGTTTGAGCTGTACTGATAGGCAGCTTCTAAAACACAGAAACAGGCACAGTCTGAAAACCAAGACTATAAATGCCAGCGCAGAACATATGTGGTGCAGGTATATTTTGGGACTGTGAATAGAATTATCAATAATCTATTCTGTCTGGTGTTTCGTAGAGTCCCTGGTTCACAGGCATTTATGGAGCTCCTTTGTGCATGGCCTCAAGGTGCTCCTGAAGGATGAGGTCCAGCGATGGAGTCCTAGATCCTGCTATGCTGAAGCAATGATGAGATCATACCAAATGTTAACACCCTTATAGGCCAGCACATCGACATTGCAAAATCTTCTGAGTGCTCCCAAGTCTCTTGGGAGAATTTGCTCATGTTTGGGGGATCTGGACAGGAGCCAGTTTAGGAAAGTCAAAGTTTTCATTCTGGTCTGTTTCCTAGCCTCACCTCTTTTGCACCAAAATAATTTTGCACTGTTTCATATTAGTTTGTTGACTGTAGTTTCAGAGCCTGCCATACTTAATATTATGTATGCAGCAGACTCACAGTACATTAGTTTGAGGACACACATTCAGCCTATTTGAGTTCACAAATAGGAGTTTTGTGTTCCTACTTGGGTGGGTAAAGTCATTTGTGCATGACAAAATTAGACCACTAATTATAGAGACTATCTTAAAATTGCCTGAAAATTTGGTACAAAGCACGTATCCCCTGGGCAAAAAACTGGTTAGGCTTTGTCAGTTTGTGAACATGCAACCTGCAGGACAAAACTGATTCTACACAACGTAAGACTTTACTGCTTGGTCATATCAAGTACAAAATACAGAAGCTGCAGTTTTGCCATCTACCGTATTTCCAGGTCTGTAAGAACAGAAGTAAAAAGACTGAACAAATTTGCATAGATGCAGTGACTAATCCTGAGGGTTATGTTCCTAATAAACGCTTGCCAGCTTTTTGGGTTGGAGTAGCTGGAAAACAGCCTCGTCAGCAGAAACTGAGGAACTAGTTATCTTAGTGAATAATGGAAACATCTTGCCTCCATCTATGTAGCAGATTAATGCTACCCAAGTGGAATGGACTCAGTGATTTTAAGGAGAAGTAATACTTGAGACTGAAATTTCAGTAATGAACCTTTTAGAAATGGTAGTTCACCACAAAGTTTGTTCTACATACATGTGTGATATAAAAGAAACACTGACAGCATTGGGATATAAACTTGATTTCACTGCTATATAAACAGTAGTGAAACGGCTTTTTCTGAAATCAGGACAAGGAGTAGATTGCTTTTAAGTAGTGTTTGGGATTGATGCTAGGGAACAAAAATACCCAAATGAAAATTATTGATGCAATAAAATGAAAGTTAGATATTATTCTGTATCTCAGCCTATTTTCCAGGCAAAGTTAGAAGGCAGGATTCTCTGGGCAAATGAACATTAACTGTTTGTGTATTTGGGGTTCGTTTTTCAAATTGGCATTTCGTGGCTCTACCGCTGTTTCCACTGAAGTCAATGCCTTTGCTTTTGCTGAATCCCATCGACTTTTGCAATGTAACACTTTTGCAGTGTTCAATTCGCTTACAAACACCACTTCTCAGGGATGGAAATTCAGTTTTTTGAAGGTGTGTAGGAATGTAATTCTCCCTAATCACCTGCATATTTCTGAGGATCTGGACTACACCTACCTATCTGCACATGTAAATGATGGGTCACAAATATTGTGGCATTTGAAACAAGGGAGCAATGTCTGCTTGTTTTCAAGGACCGTCCCAAGGGGAGAAAAGAAGCTGTAATATCTAAACTAGTTATGTATAAGGAAACTGCCTGACTATGGCTCCAGCAGCCTGATTCCTAGGATCAATAAAAACTTGCTGAAGTCACAGGGAGGTAATATGGGACATTAAAGCAACACAAGGAAAGCAAAGAAGAAAGAAAACAGTTTAGCTTCTTTCAGTGTTATCTTTAAGATTTTCAAGTTAATTTAGAGGCATGCAACAGTCAGCTATTTCTCAGAACTGGATCTGTACTGTTTTGGTGAACCTGTAGGGACTCGGGCGACTGCGTTAGTAACATATCTGGCCTACGGGCTTTGTAATGGACTGACTCAGCTCTTGATTAGAAGAAAATAGAGAAGACTATCACATTTGTGTTGGGAAGACAGCTTTGGAAATGCAAACCACTGCAAGGCAAATGCAAACCACTGCAAGGCAAATGCTGTACTTAAGATGGAAGCACAGCTGCGCTCTGTTTCTGCAGGCAGAGACAAGAAAGAACCAAAGGATTCCTCCAAACACCCACACTTCTCATGCAAGATAAATCAGCAGAGCTTAGGATGTGAGGTTCCTGATGAATCCTCTGGATAAAACTTCTCCCTCACATGAATCATTGGCCAGCTTTGTGCATAGCATGGTGTTAAGGCATAGCTGCCTCATAGTAGGGTAGCCTGATAGCCTAGGTGGTCTGTTTCTCTCTGAGGTCTCACAGGCATAGACAGGAAAGGATTACATTTTTAGAAGCTGCTACAAGTCTTCTTAATGTGTATAAATCCGTCTGTGAACACACTGTGATCTCCATACATACCAACAAGAACTCATGTGCGGGAATTTCCGTAGTTATGTTCCCAACAGCATGTTTTTAGGGAGAAAAAATGAGACTATTGCAGAATCCCTGAATCCCCCTACTAGTCCAGCTGCTTCAAGCGCTTACAAGAGGGCAACTGCGGTTTTGTGTCTTCTTTCCCCATGATGGGACCCATACTGATCATACAGATGGGGACATGTCTGGCTCCTGGGGTCACAGGGAAGACCACTGCAGTTGGATGGGGCTCCTGTCCACTGGGGACAGTGGGTGCCTTTACTGCGGCAGCAACGCTGCACACTTTGCACTCCCTGGGCTATATGGGTCTGGCTCACCTGCCAGGCTTACCAGCTCCATGCAGCAGCCAGAGCCAGCTTTAACTCTTTTTGCTCTTCTAAGCAAAGAAAGTCTCCTCCCAGGCCACTCACTACTCAGGGCAGCTCTGCTGACTTCCGTACACAAGAGCAGGATGACAGTGGAAGGATTGATGCACCTGGGAGTCAGACAATACAGGACTAAAGAAGGGTTGTATTTTTTTTCTGAGTAGGCAGGAAATTGATGATTTTTTAAAAAATTGTTTCATTTGTTGATCTGGATCAGGGAGCAGGGGAAAATATATCACCAGGCAGATGTTGCATGATTTGCTGACAAAGGAGGATGTTTTCTTGATGGAGCCCTAGTTAAAAATTTGGCAGCAAATTGCTTATTAGATGTGAAATGAGATGCTTCAGATGGAAGGCAAAACACCTTGTCATATTTATCTCAAGTGTCAAAATACAGATCAGTGACTGGGTGGCTAAGCCCTGCTGTGCAGTTGATCACAGTTTATTCCAAAGAAACAAGATTTTCCTTGTCATGGAAGAACTGCTTCAAGGACTGTACAACAAAATCTTCAAACTGATGGGACCTACACAGAATGTCCTTGGACCGTATGCCTTGTAATGACTGCTGTCGAGTGCATCCCCTGGGGTGAATATGCAACACCATGTAAGAAGACATCGTGTCCACATCCCATATGGGACTTGTGACTGCACCACTGCTGTGTAGTATTGTCACCTGGGTATGGCTTAGTGCCCTCTCACCCAACCTGGGAGGGCAGGATCCGACAGAATTAGTTAAAAAAAAAAAAGTGCACAAGAACGGTTTTTAAGGGAATCACAGCTCAGTTAATAATAACTAAGCAAGGTATTGCTCTGTTAAATTATTGTGACAGCCGGAAAGTTGAAACAGCTGAGTTGGGATGATTATATCAGCAAAATACAGCATAACTATCGTTGACAACAATTAGTGTGATACACAAAATTCGAATGAGTGTATGGGATAAAAAGCCCCTTATCTTATTACATCAGGCTATTCCCATTAATTTGGCTCTTACTGTCAAAGATTTAGCTGTTTATTCTACCAAAAACCTTGTGATATAGAAGGTAATTTGGCATGATGTTAAGAAGTTAGAAGAAGTTCCAGTCTACAGGCTACGTGGAGTAGAAGTATAATTGCCAGGGTGCAGTGGAGGCTGGCGGCTCGCTGGGGCCAGCTGCTATGGCGGTTCCCCATCAGGGCAGGGCCTGGCAGCCAGGGCCTGTCCTGTTGCCTCAGCCAGGAGCAGGGCAGCCGGGAGAACCCGGGCAGCCCCAGCCCCAGCTCCGGGCATCGGGCACCTCCCTGGGGCCGGGCTGGGACGTGGGCACACGGGTGGGCCTGGCTCGGTGGTACCCATGGCCGGGCAGGGCAGGGCTGTGGGGTGCTGGAGACCCTGTGGGGCAGGGGCTGACGGCACTTGGGGGGCTGACATGGGCTCCTGGGCTGTGGGCAGGGTTGGGGAGCCCCGGGGGTGTGGGCAGGGACAGTCAGGCCCGTCAGTGCCCCCAGGGCCTTGGCAGGGGTTTAAAGCAGGCTGTAAGCAACAGCAGTAATAGGAAAATGTAGTCATTCTTGTACCTCTCCCAGTCACTACCCACATACAGATTTCATTCTCATGTATGTAAACATTTGCCAGAAAAGCAGAAATATCATTATATTAAAGGCATATTATATTATGTCATTAAAGGCAATTTTGGTCCAAGCCTGCCACAGAAAGGCTGTTCAACCCATACAACTAGAAGCAGCCAGATGAAGCTGTCGATCAGCCTCTCTTAGATATCACTTAGCCAAACCATACATCTGCATTTAGTCCTTCTGATTTGTCTACAAATCTTTCTCTTCAGACCATTCATCATCCTGGTATTTTTTGCCTGGATGCTTACCTGTTGTTGACATTTTTGGCAGTGATGCACACAGCAGTGACATGTTTCTCTGGAATTTGTCTTTACTTAGAGCAGTTCATTAAGTGTGAATGAGAGCTCCAGAAATGCCTTGCTGAGTTACCACTCTCCTGCTATGGACCTGCCTTGCCCTCCACTCCTACCTGATGAAGTTGCAACCAAGTGAGTGGCAATATAATGGCGAACTGAATTTCTGTTTCAAAACATAACATAATATACTATATTCACATATGCTTTCAAAAAGGGAATGGGAAATTGCTTCTTGAAGGCTCCTCCATCCACCAGTTGAAGAAATGGTGAGATACAGGGTTGGAAATTAAAATGTAGCAAATTTAAGAAAGTAACAAGCAACTTACCAAGGCTTGTGGTGAATTGATCATTGGATTTTTTGGAGGTGAAGATAGTATTTTTATTTTAAAAATTATATTTTAGTTCAAAGAGAAATTGAAGCTGGGCATGCACAACAGAGGGAAAGACTGGGATGCCTTCCAGAATGAATACAAGGAGATAGAAATGGAGAAATAGAAAGGGGTTTGGCAGTATAAAAGTAAAGGTCACTGCTTCAGTACTATTAGCAAGAATTTCTGGTGTAAAATGAATCTCATCAGTTAGAAATAAAGAAAATCTGACTGGATAAAGCCCTGGACAGCCTGGACTGCTCTAAGAGCTCAAATAGTAACAAAGTAGACCCTACTTTGAACAGAAGGCTAGACAAAAGGTCTCCCAAGGTCCCTTCCAGCCTGAATTATTCTCAAATTTGTACGATTCTATAATTCTATGAAAGAAAAGACCTTGTATTAGCTGGCTATGTGGTGTAAAATGGGGGTGTGGATTCACACACCTAAATCTAAGCATCTACAATGTATGTGCCTCAATGTGAGCTGGATTGCTGAGGTCCCAATATAGTCAACAAAGATCAAGTCATTACAGAAAATAGAGTCTGAAGAGTGTCATTAAGGATGAGATGTATAGCTGCCTAGGTGCTATTGACTATTATATAGACACACACACAGAGACACCTGAATTTTGGAGTCCAGTTCCAGAGCTGCATCCCATCAGTCAGAACTATGATATGGCTATGGAAAAGACAAATGCACCCTCAAGTATGTTGCACAAAATGTTCTTCGTAGAGATAACATGATAATGTTATTTTACAAGGTATTGCAGCCATTTCTTTTTTAATTGCAGTTAACCATATTCAAATGCAAGAACATATGGGCTACTGAAATGATCAGTGGAAACTCACAAAAATCTCACTGTCTAGAAGGAATTGAGGCTTGATTTGACTTGTTTATTGTAGCAAAGTGAGGAATGTAGTTTCTAAATACTTCAGGAGTTAAAAACACGATGAACATCAAGGGAACAGTGCTGACATATAATGATTTAACCATCAGATTTGTTTGGGATTAGATAAAACTTAATTACCACTCAGTATTTTTGCTGGAGTCAACCCTGCCCAGGCTTACAAAAATCATTACAAGCTCTGCTTATGTAAGCAGAGATTAAGAGTTTAAATTCTTTAGCACTAATATAAAAAAAACATCCTTACAAAACAAAATCTTAGTTGTAATTTGCTAACATTCTTACACTCACACCTTTCTTAGTCTGGCAAAGCAAGAAAAGCAACAGATTTCAAACGTATCATCCTGAGAAAAACTCCAAAGTATCTTTAGATAGGTCACTTAATACCCCAACTGATATTAATTACATATTCATTACATACATATCAGAATATGTTTGGATATCCTCTTCTATCCGTTAAACATAATTTCCATATTTTCAGCGTACTTAGGGGATAGTGACCTTACTGGCATCTTAAAAACATCCTTTGTGCTATTATTTCCAACTTCATAAATATCTTAATAGAAACTTACCATCAACCATCCTCTTCAGCTTCTAAACTCATTCCAGTACAACAAATTAACACATTACAGGGCTTATTTTTTCTTAACCCTTTATACAAATAACAAAGAATAAATGCCATCTTCCATGACAAAAAAATAAAGTAAAATGTCGTAGCTGTAGCATTCTTCCAATTTGGGCAGTTTCTTTTTTTTTTACAATTAATAACCACAGTTTCCTGGTTATTCCTACATTGGTTTTGCTCCACACTGAAATGTTCTTTCTGGCTGTTCTTCTCATTCATCATGGATAATTAACCAAAATTCTTCCCATTTGTTTCTCTGGTCATTGTCTTACTTTTAACCATTGGTAAATACTATTCCTCAGTTGTAAACTATGTCCATATCTACAAACATTTGAGGTCCAAGTTAAGCCTTGCAAATCATGTGTTGGACTTAAGATGTTTACATCTTCATGATACATTAGAGGTGGCACTGCACTTGTACACATTTTATGTAGGTTCTGTTTTTAGCGAGACCACTAAGTAGACAGTTGCTAGTTACGTAAAAATACCTGTATTTGGGCCAAACATTGGTAAAGACATCGTGAATGACGCATATAGGGCTTTTTAGTTCAAACAACAACAATCATTGTTGGTACGGGGTGTAACAGTTCCCAAAACCCCAAATGTTCTTCAAAATGTTTTTGTTATAATGGTATGCATTTAATTATCACTCTCTTTTTATGGAGAGATATATATATCTGTATTTGCTTAATTGTTATCCTTATTAACTCATTAACCTGATTTTATATTTCATTAAGCTGATGGACTATTTAATACATAATTAAACTATGAAATCTTAATTTGTCACCACCGCAAGCTGCACCTCTGCTTTTGTGTGCTCTTTTATTTAGATGGTCTAAAACATTTACCTCCTAATGTTAAATTTTAATTGCAGGTTTAGTTCTGGATGAAATTGCACAAACCAATGCTATGTTGTTCTCATTGACCAAACATATATTTTAAGGTTTTCTATACAAAATTTTGGAATACTTTAATAAGGGAGATAGCTTTTCCCACTTTCAGCTATGGGAATATGGGAATATAGCAAAGTTAGCGAAATCAGACCTGTGAAAAATGCAATGTAAGTTTTTGTGGCTTGGCCCCAAGCTTTTAAGAGTTTGAACGGCAAGTAGAGCCCGACCCCTAAGGAAGCTCCCACAATAAGTTCAAATGCAGAAACTTACAGTC
>VYZV01043205.1:20755-86223 GCA_013401275.1 Pandion haliaetus | reverse complement strand
TTGGTTCAGTTCTGTAAAAGTCAGGCTCACACACTGGCCTGACTGGACTTACAGGTTATGAATTGTGCTAAATAGAAACATCTTCTTTCACTGTCATCTTACTTGTAAACTGCTTTCGTTTGCTTTCTAGTACGGACAGACGTGTCTATGAAGCCAGTCATTTACAAGCAGTGGAAAAATCCACAGTGAAAAAGAACTGCTAAAGGTGGACTAACAATCTTTACTTTGACACTATGGAAGTAAGTCAAGGAATTAAAAAAATGTGTGAATATTAAAAAAGTTTTTCCAGCAGCTAAATTTTATTAGATGGTGGNTTTATTAGATGGTGGAAGAGACTAAAGATGTTAATTATACCTAGGCTTAGCACTAATTCTTGTGGCAGCCCACTAATGGCCTTCCCACAATTTGATGAATGTCTGGTTATCATTACCCTTTGTTTATAGGCCTCCACATGAAGCAGGATGTTTCGAGAGGAGAAATGCTTTATTCCATTCCTGGCCCTAAGAGAAACTACACCAGTGACAGCTGCTCTCAAAGAAGGAAATTGTTTGTGCCAATTATAGCCAGTCAGGAAGGAAGCCAGCTAAAACCTCTTATAAACACCAACGAGACTAAGTATAACTGGTTTATTCTGCTTACTATAGTGAGGTCAGCTTTTCCTGTCCCGTTTTTGAAGAACTTCATGTCTATTGGGCAGAATGGCAAGATTTCACCAAACTGTACTGCAAAATGCTGTCTGACAGTTTAACGTATATCAACAGTATTCATCCGTTGTATTTTGTTCTAGTCCGAGAATGAAATTGGCCCTATAAAAAGGTCCACAAGGATTAGCAAACACTTCATATCCCCTTTGTTCTGATGTTGAGAGCCCATGTGGCTTCTGCTTCGAATAGTTTTCCATCAGCATTGTGAAGTGTTTTTCATTTGAGTCTTTATCATGCAACAGAAAGCTGCTTAGTTATAAATAGCCAACAATGACCAAATATATAAATAGATGGGTAGGATGGTGGGAGAAAGTTTGCCTCTATTCCAGAATTCCCAGAGCAGATCCCTGTTTTGCAGGGGTGGCATTGTGCATCAGCTCCACTACAGGCTGAAGGTTTGATCCAGTATAAATAAAGTCTGAGTGAATAACTGCATTTTGTTTCAGAACCTGAATCAAGAGAGCTAACTGATTTAGATAATGCTGAAAAGAAAGAAGTCAGTTTTTGTTGTTAAGCAGAATGAAAAAAAAAAAAAGAAAAAGAAAAAAGGGAAAAAGAAAGCTTTGTTTGGTACAGACAAAATGGTTTAATTTCATTTTTAATAAAGGCAAAGCAATTCAAATCCTCATCTACAAAAGCAGCACAGAGGTAGCTATCACAACCTCCTTGGTCAATGGTGAGGGTGCTCACCCAGGCTGCGGGATGTCTAAATAGAAATACTTTTGCTGTCTGATAGGTTTAAAACTGAGCATCCCATCTCCAAGAACAGTACCTTAACCATTACATGAGAGACACATTGGGGCAGGTACTGTTTGCATAAGCAAGAATGCTTTCTTGGAAACTGGGCTTGAAACCCTATTTATTTCTTTGGTGGTTTGCGCAGCAGGTTATAGGTTCATTCATGCACGTAGAGTGGTTTTTATTCTTTTTTTTTTTTTTTTCCTCCAAGCTGGTGAATAAAATACTTGAGCCAAGACTCAGCAATTTTCACAGGAGAAAGTAGGAAATAGCTCAACCTGGAATACAAGACAGCAGGGCATTCACTCAGCAAGATCCAAAGACTATGGCCTTTTTGGGCAGAGGAGCAATCCAAACCCAGTTTTACATACTAAATGAACTCTTTAACTATTGAGTAAATGAGAGAGGAAGAGGTTTAAATCCCAGTGGATAGGAATGTTCTACTTATCCACAGTTTTATCCATTCCAAATTTACACATATTTTCAGGTTGCATACGTTTTTGTATTAATGTTCCTAATGATGCCTGATACTTATTCATGGGGACTAAAAAAGTTCTTTTTTTCTCGTAAAGGTGCTTTTATTAATTTATTTGTTCATTGAACTGCATGATTCTATTCCTGCACTTACTTTTACAACTGCTTTTCTCCATTCTAAACACAATAAGAAGACACAGATGTGATTTTACAATCAAAGGCCCAAACAGAGCATTACAATATAATATAATCAACAGCATCAAACACAAGGCTGTTATTTAGAAGATGAAATACAAGGAGCGCTGCCCTAAATAATGACAGCCGAGATAAGGTAATGCAAGTGGCTTGGAGACTATCAGACGCAGGAAAAGAGTCAAGCCTTGGTATGAGTGAGTATGAGGCATTTGTTTCATTAATGAATTGACGATAATATAGCAAGATTTGGATAAGTCTTTCCTCCTAAAGATGCTGCTCTGTTCATCTTACTTCAGGATTTGGACCATAACCCAAATCTTTTCTTCTCTAGAAAGCAATTCCCACCCACTTTTTATGCAGAATGGTTAAAAGCCAACTGTTTCCTTGAATTAGAGAGCTCACTCCCTTTCCCAGCAAGACCATAGCTCTTAGGGTCAAAAAAAGATTTTGCTCTGTTATTTTTACCAGTATTTTGTGCTGTCAGGCTCTCAACTCTGTTTAGTGCCTTTGTATGTTACTGTAATAAAAGTAATTGTTTATAGCATATAATTTGCTGAAGTCACCTGGGAAATCGCTTGCAGGGGCAATGCTTGTAAGCATTTCAAGGATACTTCATTATGTTCCTTCTCTTTCTGTCATTCCACTCAGAGCCTGCTCTCACCTTTCAGAGGAAGGTTGGCACAGGAAAAGATTCAGATCCTTGGAAGTGTCTGAGATAAGATAGAGAAACTATGAACAATAGGAAAAGAAACTTTCAGAAAACAAAGCATACTCCTTCCCAGTCAATAAAACTGTAGCTGAATATGTATCTTTAGGAAGCAATTTGTGAAAATACTTTCAACGATACAGACAGGAAAACACATTGCAAATATTTAGCAATTTTTCTACAAATATTTTTTTTCGCGTACCCAAATCCTGGATGAACCACTGGATGTGTTGTTCCACTCTTAATTGTCAGCTAACTTTGAATAGGATACAGAAGAGGTTAGAGTAAAAGCTATGAAGTCATTTGCTGAATCATGTAAGAGAGGGAAACAGTAAAATTTCCTATTCCCATGTTTAAAGCTATTGTTCTCTTTTTGTTGTTGTTGTTGGGGAGGGTTGTGTCTTTTAAAAGATGCCAGAAGCTTACCACCAGATGAAATGGTGTGTTCATCGGGAGAACTGTGATCATGCTGGGAACAAGGTTGTTTCATTCTATCCAAATGCTCTTCAGAAAGTCAAAAGTCTAATACACAAAGCCGAGGCAGGCAGAATGAATAAAGTTTGGAAACATCAGGCTATCAGCGAATGGAGCATTCACATGCATTGTAAGTACCCACGGGTGGAGAACTCAAACTTCTCTGCCGATCAGGGAATCTCCACCTCAAACAACTAAAGCTTGAAGGGTTGTTGCATTCCCTTTCCACCCTCCCTAGACAAAATACGCCCTGTTTCTTTACTGCCTATCTGTCTATAAAATGATGTGAAGCACAAAACACACACAGCCATGCTGGGGGCTTACTCCTCAGCACGCTGAAATCAATGAACGTCTTTTGTGAGTAAGTACATTTCTTCTTTGGCCATTAAAAAGGCAACTCTGAGGAAAATAAAAGAACAAGAAAGCTGAGATGCTGCAGTACTGAATTATGAAACTTCCTTTCATTTTAAAATCCTTTAGATGTAGACAGATTTTTAGCAACAGCTGGTTTCATCAGCTCCTTTAGCCTGTTATAAAGAATTGACCAAAGTTATCCACAGGTATCCACAAAGAGAACTGGTGTGAGATTAGTTTTCTAAACATAGACACCAGATATCATTTTAGGGTACCATGCTTGTCTTCCAGCTGTGGCTTCAGGAAAGTACTGATGGCCTATAAATCCTGTGACATATCTGCTAGCCATGTGCAGGTGTGTCAGGTGCTGTAGGGAGTCTAGAATATCACTGGACATCTGTGTTAAAGCAACTGAATCCATCTTCATGCCTAGCTGTTCTTTTAAAAATTTGCACTTCTTTTTATTTTTTTATGTAACCATCCAGTAAAAGATGCACTTTTACTGATTCAACAAAAAAACGTGCATTTACTTTATGAAGGATGCAAAAAAAACCCAACATCATTTGGTTGCTCGCATTTCCTCAAGAAAAAAATTCTGTAGCTTCCAGTGGTTGGTTGCAGTTATTTCTCCTCACAGCCTACAAGAAGCCAGATTTCCCCTAGGACAGGGACTGGTAGCCTTCTCATCATTTGAATGAACAAGTGACTTTGGCATCTCTTGAAGAAGCTTGCTCTGAAATTTGCACTCAAAAGACCAAAGTTTTCTGTGGTCTCAGCACAAAGTCCATGTGGTATTTGGTTCCCAGGTCAAGGTAGTGCCTGGGAAGCTGTGGAAAAGCTGGGGCATCACTGTCATGGTGAACCAACACAAGGTAAGGGCAGGTTCAGGGTCTCAATGACTTGGGAAATGTGCTGCAAGGGGAGGGTAACTGGTCCTTTTTTTTCCCCAATGGCCTTTTCTGTAGTGTGCTGAAATATCTATGGCAAAAGCTTAAGACAAATTCTCTTCTTTTCCTCCATTTTTTTTTTTTGTCTGAACCAGGAGCTCTGCTGAACTGCCCACTGCATTCCTGAATGTCTCTGCAAGCAAGCTGTGCCCATTATCCTGTTTTCTTTTAATTTCCAAATGAAGATTCAATTGCAGTTAGAAAAGGCTTTTTTTCCTCCCATGTGCATAACTATTATCTAGTCAGGGAACAATCTTGCATTTGTGTCAAAATTAATTTTTTTAGTTACTTTAAATTGTCCTCTCTTGCTGCAATTACAGAATTGCATAATAAACCCTTCATGTTTCAATATCCAAAGGGAGGTGCTTGAATAAATATTTTTAATTGCCCTTTTTGTGTTTCACAGAGGTGAGATTCCCAGTATGAAAAATGTCCAGAATGTCTTATTATACTCAATTCTTCCTCTCATATTAATTTTTACAGTAGCATCCCTGATGGGACATTACCATTTCCCAGGTGAACACAGATCTTCTGTATATGCAGCCAGCATTAGAAGCACCATACAAGGATTTCAGGGGTGGGCACTTGGACATATTATTTGATGCCAGTAAAACATCAAACAGTTTTCAGCTATAATATCCTCTGACTCAGTAATGTTCTGTTTATCTGCTTCAAGAGACCACTTGGTAAATGTTTATCTTTTACTTTTAGAAGCATGATCTGTTTTCATGTAAAATTTTCATTCTCAGTTGCTTGCTTCCCCCAAAATTCTTTGTCTTTGGCAGGTTGACTCAGGTTCACAAAGTGGGGTTTACTTGCTACTACACGTTAATAACTTACCTGTGTGCAAAACTGATCAGCAGCTTTCACATGGTTTACATTTAGAGGAAGGAACAACCACATTTAAAACTGAAGGCTGGCACATAAGCTTTACAAGTTGTATTTCCACTGAACCTGGATCCCAAGGATCTTCCTTGCTTTCCTTATGTTTGTGGCTTTTAATGAGGCAAGCTCTCTGCTAGTTCAGAACTTTACCTGATTCCTTCTTTTCATCCAGTGTCTTGCTAATTAGGCATGGTTATACCTCTTCCCCACCACTTTAGGTATCCAGGCAATTTTCTTTCCTCCTTGCTGGTTTCTAATAGATACAATAAGAACATGAATGCTCTTGTCACTTCCCTTTTCATGTGTTTTAAAGAAAAAAACCCAACTAATTCTTAAGTTGAAATTTAAATCTCATATTTTAAGGGTAAGAAACTAGTAAATGAACAATAGACATATAGAAATCCTCTTGACTAACTAAGAAAGTAAAATAAAAAAAACCAGTGTTGGAAAAAATGGAGAAAAACTGAGCAGTAGACACTCAATGGGACTGAAAGACCATCTGTGTCCTTCCCTTCCCCTCCTGTTCTTTTTTTTTTTTTCACCCAACTTTTTCATTTTTGTGTATTGTGAAAGAAGCTGTGTTGTGACCCCTTGTAAACTGGAAGATCAAAACTGAAGGACACTGCCACAGGTCTTAGTGCTGAAGATGACCACGGAACCCCCTCAGAGTCAGCAAAGAAAAAAGGCCACCCAAGAGATGCACATGGAGAACGTCAGCAAGTTAGTTCCCGCTCATATAGAATTAAGGGGAATTTTTCTGTTGAGTTTAAAGGGAGCAGAAGCAGGTCAAAAGGCAGCCAAGATGCGTTTTGTGGAACAGGCCCAGCAGCTATCTGCTGCTTGTACACATGTTTGTAGCTCAAAGGGAAGAATCATGTGTGTGCAGGGAAGGGTGGGACACTGCCCCAAAGAAGCCATAGCTCTCAGAAGCATAACTTCTTTTATCTGTCATCAGAGTGGAAACGTCAAGCCACATAATCATCCTAAAGCTCAAACATTTAAGATAGGAGAGACTGATGGCAAGAAAAAAACCATCGCCTCCATCTACTGAATCATGCTCTGTTTATGCACTTCTGCACAGTTCTTTAAAGGCTAACTTGTAATGCTTTTTCTGGATATCCAAATGTTATTGCCTCCGGAGCAGTTATTTCCCTCTAGGGAGAGAGAGGGCAGAAGGGGCAAGCTGTTTAATGTTGAAATAACCTGCATGGATTTCTTTTCTTGTTCTGTTTATAATTTGGTTTCTTGCTCACTGGTTGTGTTGTGGTAAGAAAGAAACAAACAACATTGTATTGACATTGCCTCCAATATTTATGTTCCTTCTGTTTAAAAATAGTACTTAAAGTTCTACTGCTTCTTTATCATTCTTGAGTCGTATGGGTGTGTATATGTTGTATCTTTGTATCAAACTATTGTTTTTATGCAAAGGACAAAATACTTACTATATAGTTCCAGGAACAGAGTTCCAAAAGACTCAGTATGTTGAATAAACTTTTTCATTTTACAGTGCAGAGCTCACTAAAACTGTTGTGCTGAGAAATGTGCCTGTCTGCCATTCAGGCAGCTTTTCTGAGTATTTTCATCAAGTTCCCTGCAGTCTCTGCCCAAAGGTAGGCATCAAGGAATCAATTCTTCCTTTAGGGTTGATGATGATGATGAAACACAAATACGAAGGCAGAAGCAATGTAGAGAAACCCCCGAGGGAGGTTACCTGTAGCATTGGGAAAGGAGGTGGTTCTCCTCTGGTAGAGTTGTCAATTATTACTCACTATGCCCCTGAATGGAGTCAGGGATGGGGCACTGTCGTGCTCTTCGACACATGCAAGTGTTTTCATTGCTCTTGCTGTTTCTCAGCCACTCATGCATTGAACTAGTGATGGGGCATGGAAAGGTGGTATGAGATTATCTCTATGTGAAAAAGCATAAGGCAGCAGAGTTTAGAAAAGTGAGACTGGCAGACGGCAACTTGACTTATGGAGAAACAGCAAAATGAGGAAGCAGAGAGGCAAGATAACCAGTCCCAGCTTGGGACCATCTGGCTAGTATATAAATCCATCAGCTGGAGAGCATGGGGAAAAAGAAATAAATCCAATCAAACAGCTGGAAAATCTGCAAGCCAGCCAACAATCAGCTGCATAAAAATTGGCTAAAAGCCTGAGAGACTGCATATGGTTTTGCAGTCTCCCCTTATTTGGGGCTGTCTCCCACCAAATCCAGCAAGAGCTCTGTTGGAGAGGGAGAGTGAAGGGTAACGTTTGTGCCTGCACTTGCCAGGCACCCACAGCGAATACCTGGCTGTCACCGGAGCGAGAGCGGGAGACGCTCTTAACTTTGGTCACTGATTCAGAGCTAACCTCCAGCTATGTAAAAATCCACTTTGGAAACACAGATGAAGGAGCAATGTTAATCCTACACTCTCTGATAAGTCCCTAGACCTAGCATTTACCAGCTCAGTAACCACGATGGAACTGCAGACAGGTTTTCTTTGGTTTGTAGATGAACACACAAAGGAGTTTGGATGAGAAATGTTTTTCTTTCCTTTTAGCCTTCCTCCCTTTTTCATCTTCCCTCACATGCTCTCTCTGCTCCTTGTAAAGGTTTTTTTTAGAGACACAGGTCCACAAAGCTGCCTAGGATCTTTGGTGGTCCTCTCATCCCTGCTTTGCTCTGTGTCCCACCATCTCACCTGAATCGACTCCAGGGTTTGGACATCCACATTAAGAAAAGGCACTTGTAGGGTGAGAATGGTGTGAGGAAGTTGATGAATCTTTAGGCCTTTTTTCCCTTGTAATTATTACTGGCAAGACGAAAAGGCCGTGCCTGCCCCTATCCCAGTGAGGAGGAGGCTGTCAGCAGAGAGTGTTGGGCAGTGGGCTGAGACTGGCTTTGTGTTGGTAGTGCTGCTTTATATCTATACGTGCACATGCAATACACGTGCGGTGCACAGTAACAATCCTGAACCTCGACCAGATGAACAACGTGACACGGCTTTTTACAACTGCCACTAGATGGAGAGCTTTAGATACGCTCTGCATACGTTCATCTATATGCAAAGTGCAAAGACTGGAAGGTAGCTGTATTATCCTTAAGTCTGAGCTCCAGCAAACAAAGAGCAGAAAAATTTTACTTAAAGATTTCTGTGTCAAGGTCATCGTTCCTTGCTGTGCCAAAACACAGCTTCTCAGAAGACAGACATCCTTTATTTCAAGACTTCAAACAAGAATCTACTGCATCCATACTGAAGTTGTTCAAATGGTTGTTCAAAACATGCACTTCGTTTCTCATGAGGTTCTTGTCTGCTTGGAATTCTAGCTATTACATTTATACTTTGAATTGTTTCAAACATTACGTCTATAATTTATAACTGAGCTTTTATCTGCATTTTTTAATTTCTGACCCATATTACCCTGACCTGGTGTGCGTAGGAGTTGTCTGGCGTTACTGGAGAAGCTAAATGCTCTGTACGAGTTTCAACACTTTGGATTTTTAAATTGCATTTTTTGTTTTAAAAGCACTAATTCCACACTTAACACAGTTTAGAAGTGGGAAAAAAGGCTTTGCTAAAGTCTTCTGCCATTAATTTAACAAGTTCCAAGGAGAGTTCAGTGCTGTCTGGTTTAATTTAAGCAGGGTTACCTTGAAATGCAGCATTCATGACTACAAATTTCTACTTCAAAAAGATGCTGAAAATCAGTCATCAAATTGTTCCATCAAAGTCCAAGGCAATGATAATAACCCTGCTTCTGTCTTGGTCTTTGCTGGTTCTGCAAGTTATTTGCATTAGGAAGCTGAATCCATATAGTTGCCTCACCTCACCAGGTCTTTTCTATGCAGTGCTTTCACTACAGGCAGAGAAATATGAATGATATAGTAGAGGAGGTTTCCCCCAACAAAACAGCTTTCTTGCTATGTTTGTCCTAAATTCAATCCCATTTCCATGTCAGGTTATGTGTAATTGTGAATTCCCCAGAAGTCATCTGGAGGGCTTGGGAGCATACAAATAAAACCTGAGGGTTTCTGCTAGTGGCATCACTGATGCTGTTTTCCCTACTCACCAACGTACAGCAGCAGAGGACTCCTTTCCCCCATGCAGACCCCTGCATTCTTGCCCTTGCTCTCTCCTTTCCTTCACCCTCAGGCCTTGCCCAGACACAAGTGGGGATAAGGTACCACCCCAAGGATCCCTGCTGGCCTGGCCTGGTGCTGCTTGCAAGGAACATTGAATGGATGGAAAGTCCTCTGCAGAGCAGAAGGCATGGGTACATTAGATCTCCAGGCCTTCCTGACTCAGGTGCCTCCAGGTCGAGCAGGGGCTGGGCACACGCTTACCCCAAGCACACAGAGTTACAGTGCTTCTCCCAGCTGCCCCACCACCTCGTGCTGAGATGTCACCTCTTCATTTGTTCCCTCCTTATCCAAGACCTCCCCAGGTCACAGGATGTCATCATCTGCCGTCTCCTCCTGGCCTGCATCAAGCTGTCCCTCTATGATGCTGGGAAAAAACAATTTCCTAGTGAGGATATAGACAGGCCTGTGGGGCTAGCTTCCTTCCCTTGTCCATTTGCATATCCAAGTGGGGCACTGTCAGACAGTGGCCACCAACCCAGATGCCTTCTGCGCATGAGGGATACTGTGAGAGATGCTCTGCTTGGTGGTTTCCTCCTGTTACCTTCCCATTCATGTCTCAGCCCTTAACCCTCACACTCCTTCCTCTCTTTGCTCCCCATCATTATTTCTCCTCATCTCTCTTTTTCCCTTAGCTTCCTCCTCTCCCAAGAGGCCTCTGTCCTGACACCAAAAGAGAAAATGACAGCAAGTCTGCCTGTGATTTCCTTTAGAGGGATGGGGAGGACACCCACCTGAAGAGCTCTGCCGCAGGGAAGGTATTGCCAGGTTGTGCCCAACTCCTGCACGCTGAGGCTGTGTCATGCCCAATGGACGCACAATGTACTCAGTGCTCTGCACTTCATGGGGTTAAGTCTGCAGAAAGTTCCTGAGCTGTTGAGAAGGATGAAGGCCTTGTCTTGAGTTGAGGAACTGAGTTTGCTGNCCCCCCGAGTTATTTTGGTGCCATCAATGTTCAAAAAAAGGACAGAGAAAAGCATTGCTCTCACTAGTAGAGACACCATTGAATGGGATGAGGTTTTATGAAGTGTAACTCATGGTGCAGGAGACACTGTCTAGTTGGGAGGAAAGCAGGAGCTGATGGGCAGCTCAGCGGCAGCCAGTACAGGAAGACACTGCCTGTAAGAGGCAATTGCAGCAATGGCTCCATGAGAGCTGGAGCCACCGCTAGCTGATCAAGAGGAGGAAGATCCAGAATTCATGGGAAGGTTTCAGGAAGTCAGGAAGGAGAAAAACCTGGAGAGAAGGCAAGTTTTGCCAAGCAAAACTTCCTTCTGCTGGAGGCATTTTTGTGCCCTTAATTTTGTTACACCCCCACTCCCCCAACGGAGAAGAACCCCAACACCGAAGAACCGCTCCTGTTCATGCATTTATCAAACACATAAAGGAAAGTTAGATGGGAATCTGATCTTTCTGAAGTAAGCATTTTCATAAATATTGCCCTTTAGGAGGTTATAAAATTGAATTTGGGTTGATAACCCTGCTTTGTTCACCCAGCCTTACATCCTCAGAGAACAGTGAGAAAAATGAAAAGATTTTAACAAAATGTAATCATGGCAATTCAGTGCAATGGCACGAAGACAAAGATAAGATGAGAAATAAGGTACTGTTCTCTCTGCTTTCCTTGTTCCTTCATTTAAGTGATAATTTTCATACCTTACCTTTGAAAGATATAATTACAGTAATTGGAATCTGACTATTTCTGAGAGTTATGCTATGCAGTCCTTTTTCCCCTTGACATTTGTGTCTTTTTAACTAATATAAGATCTTTAATCTAATAAATAGTACGTGGAACCTGAGTGTCTGCTGTGTACATGCACTTTGTGCTTCTCGGGCAGCTGAAGGCTGCATTAATGCCAGCATAAGCAACCGTGGGAGTCCTTGCCCTGGAAAAAAGGGCGATTAAAAACTATTTTAGAATTTCTGGGACCACAATGAGGTACAACCACTATTGTGGGATATATCTTACCTGGCTCTCACCATGTAAACATTAGGCTGGTTAGCTGTTCCTAAGAACAGAACGGGGAAAAAAGGTGAGTCCAGAGGGGTAGGTGTTCAAGAAAGATAGAAAAAGAGGTTTCTATTTCTTGCAGATGAGGGAAGGGCTGAAAGGCAAGATGAAAATGTGACCCTTGGAGAAATGAGATGGTGAGTCTACCTGAGATGTTGTGCAAGCCTGCAGCATGGCTCTGGGAGGGTGGACAGTCCCCAGAGACTTCCCTGGGAGGGTGGGAGACTGCCGCCCTCCAAGTCCTTCTGTCCATGCAAGGGTTGGGAGTTAGTTGCCTAAACCTGCACATCTACTTCTGGTTTAGATATTTTGTTCGTGTCAGGAGAGAGGTCCGGCTTAGTCACTTCCCCGTGTGTGTACGACCACGAATTTTCATCTGCTCTGCCTCTGAGCTGAGGTAAATGGAAGCAGAAATACGCTGGGAACTAGACCACTGCCCAGCCAGCCCTACAATTTGGGAAGGGCAAAGGTCCATGTTATGTTCCTTACTGTGCTCAGCTGCCTCTTGGCCACTTCTCAAAGCATGGCCAGGATACCCGCTGTCTTCCAGTAACACCGTCCTGGGCAAAAGCCAGGTTACAAGACCAGTGGGCAGTACAAAGAGGCCAGTGCTGCGAGCATCAGTGAGCTATAAATAGACCCCCACAGAGTAACACACATGCTACCAAAACCTTTAAATATGAAGATCCTGCATCTTGTGTTCAGGCACGCATATGAAGGCAGGGAGGTTTTGAGCAGCTGCAGGAAGTTGCGGGATCTGGGCATATTTTAGAAGTTTCCACCCTAGAATAAGGCTTCTCAAACTTTCTTAGCTTGATACCACCAAAAGCAGCAGCGGCAGCTACATCAGTGAACGCTGCTGCTGCTGAGGAGAGGGCAGGACCCACACTAGCACCCATCCCTGAAGGTCCCATCCAGTCTAAACCTTCCTGTGATTCATTGACTATGGCTGGGCCGCTGATCACAGCAGGGCTGTAGGTTTGTTACGAAAATGGAGCAAGCCTGAGGGGCTACTAGGATGGCTGGGGACTGGGGCACACCATGTACAAGGAGAGGCTGAGGGAGCTTGGCATGTTGAGCCTGAGAAGAGATGGTTTTGGGGGGAGCTAACACCAACCTAGTAGGTGATGTAAAAAAGGTGGTGCTGGACCCTTTTCAGAGATGCACAGAAAGAAGACAAGGGGCAACAGACCCAAGCTGCAGAAAGGGAAATGCCCACTCGATATAAGGAAAAAGGATTTCACAAGGCTTTTTAAGAGGTGGAAGAGGCTGTCCAGAGAAGCTGTGCAGTCTCCATCCTTGGAGATAAATACCCAAAACTCAGTTGGATAGCCTGACCTAACTTCAGTGCTAGTTCTGCTTTGTTCAGGGAATGACATGATCTGGGGTTATACTAGATGACACCCAGAAGTCCTGTTCCACCTGAATCAGCTTTTTGTGATTTCCACCTGCATCAGCTGAGCTCTGCTTAGGCATGCGGTGAGTTGCTTGACTCTTTGGCACCACACTGTGTTCGACTAGCACGCGTAGTTCTAGTGGTGCATATGGTCTAATACATTTTGGTAAACTCCACCCTTACAGAAATAAATTAGGATTTATTTTTTGCCTTTTTCCCTGAATAATCTTCCTAGCTGATAACCACACAGTACAATTATATCCATCGATTAGGGCTAAAACCTGTCTCCCTGAGAGTGATTAACATTTTGTATTAATGAGCTTAAGAGTCTTTTGTTCACCACTGCCTCAAATTTATGGCCAAGGGAACAAAGCAGGAGAGGGCATATGTTTCTCCATGCGTTCACACTCTTTGGCAAGTCTAATACTGGGCAGGTTTGGCACCTTGGCGTGGTTAGATGCTTTTGTTTGTAATACCTGGCTGGATCAGAAAGGGCATACTACAGTGGATATGCACAGCTTGGCTGGTCCTTAGCTCACTAAAGGCATGTTTTGTGCCTGAGCTCCTCTTAAGCTAAAGCCAGCATGAAAGGTCATGGTGCTCGGGATTCTTAATCCAGCTCTCAGCCCGCATTTCATTTTCTGCTATGGATATAGCTTTTGTGTCTGCCCCCATTTTGTGCATTACCTAGGAGATGGAGTCAAGGCTTTGGAAGAATACTGCTGGGATCAGAGGAGGAGAACAGCCTTGACACTATTAACATATTTTCTCTTCATGCCATTATATCATGTGAATAACACCATTTTACTTAACATTTTTCAGTTAAGTTTCACTGAAGTCTTTTTAATGCGTGCCAAATTGCTGTGTACCTTTCAGTACTGAAATGTAAGATAAATGCATGATATTATAATTTAGCTTCACTGGCTTTCCATCCAGTTGGAGGAAAGAAAAAAAGGTATATCTTGATGTCTTCTTCCATTTTAGCACGTACATTTCAGTAATTTCTCATTCTGGTCTCTTTTGTTCCACCCCTTGAAAATGATGATGAGATAGAAAATAATCCAGTGAAAAGGAGCAACAGTAAAATAACAGTGACTGCAGATGTCCCTTTGGAAAATGGCATCTGGACTTGCAGGTCAGTTTTGCCTCCACAGATAGTTTCTGTTGGCATTTTCTTGTTTCTTTTAAAAGGTGCTCCCTTTCCAGTATCATGAACCTGAGCTATCTAGGGCAATTATCTTTTTGGGAAGGTGCTTGTATGCCAAGAAAGCTTCCATAGACATCACATGCATGGTGACTCAACAAAAAGGTTAGTCAGAGTGGGTACTTTTTTTAGTGATTCCTACTTTTTAAGCTAATTTGGACTAGTATGACTGAAGCACAAGAAGGTGGCGTGACTTTCTTACAGTCACACTGAGTCAGTGGCTCAGTACCTCCAGGCTTCCCATATTTTTATTCCAACCACTGAGAGGACCACATGGCTTCCTCTTGGCATGCTTTGGGGTTTCACAGCTGAGAGGTGCAGGCTGTAAAGGCTTTTGCTGCTGATGTGTGAGCTGGTGATTTTACAGCAGACGTTCTTAATGTAGGAGGACAGGATCCAACCAGCAGCAATCAGTTGGCTTCTTGTCCATTCAGTCCACCTCCTGTTTGTGGAGCTCCTCTCAGACATTTTTCCTACAGCACTATCACTCACCACATAGTCTCTGCTTACCATGGGAGACAGGAAAATCACCGTGGTTTCTGTTCCCAGGGCTCTATGTCAACCTTTCGTAGTTTTGGCTGGTGAGGTTCGTAGACTCTTATTTTTGTTCATCGCTTCAATTTTTGAATGAACCTTTCCTCCTTCCTCTCCTCCACTCCAAAAAACCAAAGCAAAAAATCAGCTGAAATGGCCAATTTTTGCCGGCTTTCAGATGGAAACCATGCAAAACCACTGAGTTTGGCCTGGTGTCTGCTGGAAACTATAAATAGGACTGTTTGACTGAAACTCAGCCCTGGTTTACTCAAGCCACAACCCAAAGTTGTGAGACAGTCTCTGAACCCGGGTGGATGTTTTGGAGTGTGTTGACCAAGTATGGTGGCTGTAAGAAAATCAAAATTTTGCTGAGTTACCTGCTTGGTTTGGGGTTTCATTGCAGAAGTTTCATACAGCTGTACTTACCACCAAATGCTCTGAAGCTTGTTTCTAGGTACCTCCTGGCCCTCCTTCAGGTTAGGTAGGGAGCCTTGACCTGGTGACTTCTGCTTCTCAGCATCTCTAAGTCTCTGGCTGTTTGGTGAAGGGCTTCTAATTCTTCCTCAATTTTTCAAGATGCTTTGAAATCAAAAGGTGAAATTGTGTTTGCACGCTTTTACTCAGCATAATGTGATTTATTCAAATCCCAATTTTCGTACGACTTAACCCAATAATATCAGCGAGATACGAGGGCTATTGAAGGAAAACATGCTCTTCCCTTCTGTTTAAAGTAACGCTAAAGGCTGAAACAAAAGCAAATATTCAGGGCCTAACTCTGCACCAGTTTACCTCTTAGCCTAAGACATGTCACTGAACACCTAATGAGTTCCAAAAAAGAAGTTAGGCTATAACAGTGTTTGGATCAATACCTTTCCCTTACAGCAAATAAAATACTTTTTAACCCAGCAATGAAATTAACTTTGTACATTTAAATTCTTCCATCCTTAGAGAGTAAAGTGTCTCACTGCATCCTGCTGTTTATTTCTGTCTTTTGCTCTGCCAAATTTTGCAGCTAGGGTAGATTAGGATTTCTGTTGGATTATATCACGAGCCAGGAGGCCTTTCCAAAGTCTTTTTTCCCCAGCTGATACATTATATTTTCAGTTTATTCACCTGAGATAACAATGTATTCTTGTGTTAGCAGAGCTGTCACACTTCATTTGATAATTCAGAATTTGTTCTTTGGCTTAGTGGATGCGGTGGTTTTGCAAAGCAGTGTAATTTAATGAATTTATCTGCCTGGAAGGTGTCGCCCAGAATCTCAGAGAGATCTATCTTTATATATTAGTAGATCAGCCTTGACTCTGAAAGCACCTCTAGGTCACGGTGCATTCAAACCACTTTAGCACTGGGCACGTAAATAGGGAGCAAGAAGCCAGCTCCCAATCCAGCTGTCACACAAGCGCGCTGGAGAAATTAATCACAGGGCCAACTGTGTTTATTGCCAACCAACCATGAAATACCATAACAAGGACCCCTTGTGAGGCCATAAATACTGGGTCTTCAATCAGTAATGAGGGTGACACCACCCAAACCATTGAGCCCTCTGTGCAGAGGAGGAGGCAGGGCTGCAGCTTCTTAGCAAATCTAGGCAGGCCACTGGAGTGCTGCTTTGTTGTGTATTTATTTTCTGAGAGCCTGTCTTGAGCCTTGGATCCGATTTGCAGAAGAGCTGAGCATTCACAGCTGCAAGTAAACACCAGCAGCTGCACTTTGAAGGTAGAAAGTGCCAGATCACAGGGTGTTACAAATGAGAAATCCCCAGATTAATAGACATTTTTTCTTACTTAATCCCCTCTCTACCCCATTTCTTGGTCTTTAATAGCGAGGGAACGCCAACCATTTTGTCATCTTTTGGGGGCTGTGTAGGACTCAGGAACAGCAGCAGAGCTGGGGGAGCACTAAATGTCGCACAAAGAGCTGACTAGAGCACCGTGAAAACTACATGTCCTATTCAAAGAGAATTCGTGATTTGGCAAAAAAAGGACACATTAATTTTCAGTCTCATCTGTATGTCAAAAAATAAGGAGGATTTTTGGGGGAAAAAATGGGAATGGGTCTGTTGAAATCTTTTTCTCTTTACCTTCCAGAAGCCTTTTTGTTTGTATTCACTGTTCCCTTTCATTTTGTAACCTATTTTTAGATGAATTGATGTAACTCTGTCCTCCTCTTCCCCAAGTTTTTTCTTTCCAGGTTACTTTTCAGGCTCTCTCCCTCCAAGCTGGGCCCAGATTCCTGTTGGCTTTGTTCCCTCCAGTTCCTGGGCATCACAGGTAGGATTGACACTGGAGAAAGCCTCCCGCTAATTACAGTTCAGCTTCTGGCTATGGCTGAAATGGCAGGAAAAGCCTGAGCCCTGGGCTAGGGCACATCCAGGGCAGGTAAAGCACTAGCAAACCTCTATTAAGTCTGCACACATGGTAGTTTATCAAACCCTCATAGCCTAGCCCCATTTTTTTCTTTTTTTTTTTAGGTTTTTTTTTTTGTTTTAACAGCACTGGGCAAGTCCTTGAGCAAAAGGAAGCCTTGCTGTCAAATCTGAACATCTATAGCATAGTGGCACAAAAGGCTTCTTGGGGAACCATGCAGAGAAATCAGCGTGCTTTGCCCAGTCCCATTCACAGAAACTGGGGATATTTTTTCAATGAAATTGTCTATGTATATATAAAAACCAGCCTGAAGCAGACATGCAGAATGGGAAACTTCAGTCTAAATGAAAAAAATTTGCAAAGGTGTTATGAGAGAAGATGCTGCCTGAGCAGTCACACACCAATCAAGGAGTCGCACACACACCTACCTGAGACTTTAACTGCTCGGACTGGAGTGCCTTCGCAGTAGGTGACTCCAGTGAGCCGATGGGTGCCCCTTCTGACTTCTCACAGACACACACACACTCACCCTTGGGTGCTTCTTCTCAAACTCAACCCTAGGTTCCCTAAAGGAGAATCTCTAATCAAGGCCTACAAAATTAAAAAAAAAAAAGTCATTTATTCCATCTATGGTGCACAAATTTAAACGGCTCGAGCTGGGTGGCTCCAGAGAGGCACCCCAAACACTAAAATCCCTTGGCAATTATACCCTTACAGTCTAAGTTCCCACCCCTCACCCCATAGTCTGGTCCAACAGTAATATTCAGTCTAGGGTCTTCTCTCTTCTTGGGTCCTTGTTCTCGTCTCTAGGTGGGTTCTTTCTCTTTCCTGTTTTTTAGGCTAGTTGTTATGACGTCTTCTTTTCCTGGCTTAAACTGGCTCTGGGGCTTTCCAAATCTTCTTATTCCTCCAATCAGAGAATAGGTCAATGTTAAGCAAAAGCATTCAGCAGGCTATGAGTTCTGCTTTATCATGGACAACTACTTTTAAGCAGCTAAACAAAGTCCTTAAAGCTTTCCAAACCATATTAACAGCCTCTATAATTTATATACATTCCTGTGCTATTACAGCCTCACAATCTTATCCCATTATGGCCATATGCTGTTTGCGACTCGTTCAGGTGTGGTCCGCATGCTCATGTAGCTCAGCTTTGCCACCTTCCACATGCAACAAAGGGCAACTGTGGCAAACCCTGTGGCAGGTTAGACTGAACTGTACTTTACCTACTCCGTGTTTTTGTTGCTTTTATTTGACCTATCTGTCTAGACTAGACTCTTCTTCTGTACTGAACAACTCTCTTTAAAGGAATACCAAACTCTTCTGAATGTGTAGTACACAAATGAAACATTAAAGAAGAGGGCATTTTAGGCTGACTGCTTAAATTCGGTGTGTCTTTCTTCTTTAAATAAATAAACAGAACTGTTCTGTTACCTCTATTGCAACTACATCTTTTCTCTGTTTGTTTACTCACTATAAAGTACATTAAAAGGACATACGATGCTGATGGGTCACATGATCCCAACCCAATCAGTTAGCAGCTTTTAAAGATGACTCATTGTTTGGTCTGTAACATAAAACAGAAGTACACAGTGAAAGTCCTAACACAGCCTTTTAGAAAAACTCCAGAGATTTATTTTTCCATTTGTGGTTTCACTTTTAAATCTTTCTCCAAAGCTGGGAGCACAGACCTTGATGCGCTGATACAGTATGTGCATGCGGCAGGCTTTTCCTCTTGCTGCTGCTCACATTACTGCCTCACCTCATCTGCAAGTACAATTTTAGGGTATACATCTGATTCCCACTCCTTGTCCTGAAACAGCTGGGTTTGCCCAGCAAGCCTCAACTTTTGTACAAACAGACCTATTTATGTCAGTGAGAGGACTTTCATAAGTGGCAAACAATTTCCTTTGCATGAGTCTGCAGAATCCCAACTGTTTGTTTTCATTATGTATTTTGGAATGTATTAATTCATGTCAAATCTGTATCTGACATAATTTTAGATGCAAAGAATCTGCAGAAAGACGACACTGAAATAAGCTCTCCCCATTTCATGTTATGTTGATAGTATCCTGTTTTAATTCAGAAGACTTGAAAAGAGGCTTTCTTGGTTGTCACTTTGTATTAGTTTAACTCCCAGTCTTGGAACCTATCTTACATGATATTTTCAGCCCTGAAAATCCACTACAAAGTAATGTGTCAAAAAAACCCCAAACCAAAACAAAGAAAAGCAAACAAACGAAAAAGCTTCTCTCTCAGTAAAACCAAAAATGAAATGGAACAAAAAGGCATCCCCCCGCAAGATGGCTCTTTCTAATGGGACCAGCTGCCTTCTAGATAACTAAACACATGAAAAAATATGCCTTTCCCACGTCTTGTCTCAGACTTCTATAATTCTTAATCACTAGCTTCCGTTTTTTGTAGACACACTAAAAACCATTGAATCCAACGAGTGGAATAGAGAAAGACTTAGTAAGTCATGGTAGGCTCCAGATATGTTTTCCCCTATGAAGAAGGGGGGAAAAAATAGCCCTTGACAGGGAAAGAGCATATAGAGCTTACTTCAGAGAGAATAAGGGAGTCCTTCACGTTAAGCACTCAACTTGCTCAAAAGTTTCTGGCCTGAAATCCACAGGAGTGAAGGAAAATACTGCCTGAGCCTTCCCCGAGCCCTTTTCTCCCCATACTTTTTCTGGAGAGTCCAATGCATTGCCCTGCCTGAACGGCCCATTGTGGCCTCACACACTTTGCATGTCTGCTTCAATCTAATGAAGAAAGTTTCTCACTAAGCTGCACCATCAATCACCTCCTCCTGGAAATTATATATACTTTATATTCTGTGTGAGAAGCACAGAATTAATAATTCCTTGGTTCATCTATTAAAATATTTATTCTCAAAGTTCTTTCTACCCCATCTTTTTCTTAGATATGGCAGTGAGTGATGAAAAGATCTGTCCTACATTAAGGGCTTTTGCAAGTAATCCAGAAATCTACATTATAATAAAATATTGTTTCCTGTGGTGAAGGCTCCTGAAACTCAAAGTACAACACATCTTTTCAGCTGCCATCGGTGTGCCTACAGAGCAGACTAATTAGACACTAACAAGCATATTTTGCCTGAATCTATTAGCACACAGTCTGAACCTGAGTGTTTCTGCTAGCAGTCTTGGTGCTGCCTTCCCTGAGCTGAAGTGTGAGCTGCTGACTACAGGGACATAGGTCTGAAATAATGAAAGCATCTTCTTTTCACTCGAAGTCTGATCCTGCTGATCACCTTCCCTTGCTCAGCAGATGAACCATGGCTTTTATCCAATATGTGGATATTTAACACAGAGGAAGCAAAACTGCTGTGTCCTCAAGGTGTATTACTAGCTAAACATGCAGATGATGAGCTTGGAGGAAAATAAGTATCGAAGGACAAACTCGGGTTGTGATTCAGGCTAAGACAGGGGTGTTGGATGGCAGGTATTCTCTGTGATATTTGGAATGAAAATGCAAAACATTGCATCTCTACAGAAGTCTCAGATTCATTAAGCTGCTCCGGAGAGATTGGAAAGCTGTCTTTTTTCACTGGGAAGGGCCTTCTGTCTTTACTGAAGGGGTCAGTTTGGCCTCTTCTAAGGCACTGATTTGTAAGGGCACATCGTCTCCTGCCTCATGTCAAAGACTTCTGCCTTGCTGGTGGTGCTCAGGGCTTGGCTGTCTTCGTGGCTTCTCCACAATCCATCCACAGAGCTGGAGACCACTTTGCCCAGCACTTCAGTGTCTTGGCTAGCGCCGGGTGACTGGTTAACCTGTCTTCCTGCTGATGTGAGCAGTGGATTTTCACATTATCCAGTCACCTAAGGGGGTGAAGGAGGCTTTTTCCTCAGAGTGTCTGGCTTCGTTTCTTCACCTGACTCTGTAGCCTTAGTCCAGTAAGATTACTTGATGTTGTTTGATTAAATGATCACAGAAGCACTTTAAACACGAAACCTTGGAAAATATCTTGTTGGCAGTATTTGTGCCAGTAATTTGTTTCCCTTGTGGACAAAAGCCCATAAGAGCAGAGATGATAGTGTTATTTGCCTACATGTAGGCATCTATTAATATCTGAGCTGTCTTCCCTCTACTCTGTTTATGGCCTTTGTGGAGAAATGGGGGCTTCTAGGTGTGATTCACTTCACCCTAGCATAGACAGCTGCCTGTGGTTAGAGTAGTTGCTCCCTAAACACACTGTTTTCCAGAGCCTAGGGAGGGAGAGTAGGATGACTCTCCCTAGATGACTACATAGGCAGATGTCTGGGGTTAGGTAAGTGAAACCCACCCAGGCTGTCCTTTTGTTTGTACAGCATTTGGCACAGCAGAGCTGTGATTTGCCTATCAACTCTGATAACAATGCTGGGAGAAGCAGACACAGAGACAAGGAGCTCTTTTAGAAATCTGAATTTGTGAGATGTGCTTTTGTCTGAGTGATCAATCTCTCACTTCTAAAAAACTAAAATTCTCCACCTTGCCAACATTGGGGATACTGTTAAAGCTGGCTCAGCTAGTGTGGTGGTGAGGAGATCAACCTCTTATGCTTAATGCTGTCAGTGACCTGCATGGACCGACACTAATTACCTGTGATCATAGACGGTTCTTCACTAGCAGGTGAAGATGGGCTCCATCTCTGTCCACTAAGCCTTCCAGCACAGTGGCTGATTAGTAAAGAAGAGAAGGTTTAGCAAGAGTGGAAAACACTTTTGTGATAACTTCGTGTAAGAATACCCTAGAGAGCTGGCTCAAAAAGGACCCACTTACCTTTCCACCCTTGTACACGAGTGCAGTTCATCTGCTCCCTTGCAGTAAGATAAGAGGTATGGGGTCCTGACGGTTTAGTTCCCAGATGAATGAGGTCAGGCCTCTCCTGTGTGTGGTTATGAGCAGGAGTCTCCTTGTTTCTCTTCTTACTGTCTGCTTTTCCACTGGGCCACCTTTGAAGAGGCATTTCTCTGTGGTAACACAGGTCCTGACCAGTGAGACTAAACACCTTCTTTGAACAAGAATTCCATTTCTGGGCTACTAAATGTCTAGCAAAATTGTCCAATGGTATTTCCTTCTAGTTTTGTTGGTTTTTTTTTCTTTAATAAGGTGTCCCCTTCATAAGCAGAACATAATATTTCAGGAGGATAAGTGCTGTTTCCCAGGAAGAGCTTCTGGCAGCACCTCCAACACCTTCAAGGAATGATGAATTCAATCCAATATGTGTGCATGGCATAGGGTGTTTTATTACCCCTTTGTGTACTTGGAGCCTGTGTATTAATCATCACCTAGAAGCAAGAAGAAAATTGTTAGAGTCTCTTGAGGTGAAGGCTGTGTGTAAAGCAGCTGAGGGCTTTGTGGTATATAGTAGTGGTTTAGAAGCTGAATTAACCTGCATTTTTTTTTTTTTTTTTTTTTCCCTTTAGCACAACCAACCGTGGCTACAGAAAAGGATTTCTTTCTGTAAAAAAAGAAAAGCAGGGTTTTATGTATTTCCTACCAGATCAAATTGAAGACAGCTGTAATTTTTCATCCTTTTGGCATGGTGATACAGTATTAGGTGCATTTTGATCTATGTAATTTCTGGACTCTGGTGGGATTTTTGTTCAAATTCTATGGCATTTACCTTAACACTGATATGCACTATTAATAGTGGAAAGCAGAGTTCTGACCTGGTAGAAAAAAAAGGATTTTTTTTTTTTTGCTGTGATCCATGGAAGATCTTTAATCTCATCCATGTACCTGCAAGTAGACATCTAGCCTGTGTATGAATCATAGAATCAGAGAGTGGTTTGGACTGGAAGGGACCTTAAAGATCATGTAGTTCCAACCCCCATGCCATTGGCAGGGACACCTTCCACTAGACAACCAGGTTGCTCAAAGCCCCATCTAACCTGGCCTTGAACACCCCCAGGGATGGGGCATCCACAACCTCTCTGGGAAACCTGTGACAGTGCCTCACTACCCTCACAGTGAAGAATTTCCTCCTAAATCTAATCTACATCTACCCTCTTTCAGTTTAAAGCTATTACCCTTTGTCCTATCACTACAGTCTCTGATATGGAGTCCCTCCCCATCTTTCTTGTAGGCCCCCTTTAAGTACTGGAAGGCTGCTATAAGGTCTCCCTGGAACCTTCTCTTCTCCGGGCTGAACAACCCCAACTCTCTCAGCCTGTCTTCATAGGAGGGGTGCTCCAGCCCTCTGATCATCTTCGTGGTCCTCCTCTGGACTCGCTCCAACAAGTCCATGTCCTTCTTATGCTGGGGGCCCCAGAACTGAATGCAGTACTCCACGTGAGGTCATATGGGAAAATGTGCAAAATCTGAGACTTACATGTTCACATGAAGAGCTATGCTTTTGCCTCCTGTTTAGTGGGAGGGAGAAGTCAAAAAAACCTCCAAAAGCAAAAATTCCAAACAATCTCAGTATGTTTGTTAAGAATACGAAATGTAATACAAAAAGCAGCAGGTCAAGTCAAATGCTCTTCTGGTCCTGTATACTAATTCCAATGCTGATGAGAACTGGAGGCTTAGGGAAGAGTGTAAGAGAGTGCAAGCAATTGCAGTGTTTTCCCCTACTACTTTCTCAGCCTTCACTTTCTTTACAGTTGGAAATTTTTTGAGCCTGACCAGGGTTTGTTGATATTTAGTGGACTTCTCCAATCTTTTCAGTCTTCCTTGGAACCTATATACACTTTCTGGCTCCACAACATCCTTTGTCAAAGAATTCTGCTTGTGAAGAACTACTTCCTTTTGTTTATTTTGAATTTTCTTCCTATTACTGTTATTTGATGTCAGTTAGTCCTACTATTAAATCTTGGCATAAGTCTGAAGCTACAGGTCCAGCCATGGTTAGTTTTGTGTGAGAAGATCGTTCAGAATGCCAATTCGGGGACATTTTTTACCAAATGCTAAGAGTACTTGCAATTTTCTTTCCAAAACATGTTTTGGTGTGCTGTTCCGGACCATTCCATCACAAAACAAACCCTATGCCTAATTACTTGCATTTACCCCTTTTGCTGCATGTTGTGGTATCTGCTTACACAAATCAGGACTAAACTTCTGTTTGCATAGCTCAGAGAGCTGTGTTAACATGACACCAATCTAATGTCATCGACTGCCTGAGGGAAAAGAACCCACAAGTTAGGCCAAACATGCTGGTTGATTGACTGATGGCAATAAAACCCTCATATGGGGCTACCACAAAGTTCAGATGGTTTGGCGAGGCCCTCTCAGCTGTATTGTCTCACATTTCTCTCCAATTGTCTGCGAGTAGACAACTTAACGAACTCCCGGTCAAATGTGTCTTCTGCCGTGAGTGGTGTTCCCCTTCCCATACCTCCATGTTGTGTTTTGCCACACAAGAACAAACAGCCCAGATATTTCAAAACAGGGTCATCATCATTGCAAGACAGCATGGGAAACCAGAACAGCAAATCAAGTCACAGCTTCTCAAGAACATTTCTCCTTCATCAGCCCTAATTTTTTTTACAAATTAAGTTATAAACTCACAGAGCAAGAGAGTATGTCTTCCTGGCAGGCTGGATAACACCTAGGATAATGAAGCCTCCTTCCTTCTCATGGCCTCTAGGCATCACCATAATATAAATTATGAATAAAATTATTCTAGTTCATGGTCACAGCATATAGGCAGATTCAATCATGTAAGCTGGGAACACAATAATTAATTGCTTTTTAAAAAGGAATTAATAATAAGTATTCCTAAACATGTAAAGCTCAGGGAGGATGCTCAATTTATTGCCTGAAAATGGAAGGCCTTTGCTCATTAATAGCATGTGAGAAAGTTTTCAAAGCTAGACTGCTTGGGTGCCTGTGGGTCACATTTCCAGAAGTATTTGGATGCCTAAATGTGCTGGCATGAAAAATTCCACCCCAGGAGTTTTTCTCCATCTTTTGAGACCCGGAGGTACTGGACAATTGGCGCTGTCATGCTCTGGAGGGAGGCAGCCCTGCTGGAAGGCCAGGCTGCAGGGCTGGAAGCCAAGAGTTGTGGTTTCTCTCTCCAGCCATTGACACTGTCCTGCAGTGTTAAAATAGGCCATAAACTTATCACACCCCCCCACCCCATTTCTGACCATTTGTAGCAACATGTAGTTTTGCTCACTTGCAGAAGTGCTTTAGTATCAGTGAATGATAAAACCTGACTGTTTTCATTCTGGGGCAAGACTCAAGTTCATTGTCCAAGGCCTTGCTATTTCTGCTGACCTTGCCCACAGCTATGCTAAATTGTGAGTTACTGCTAACTGTGATAAGGCTTCACTGGTGTGAACAAATATTCATTAGGAACTTAACTGAAGCAATTGCTTCAGTTTAAATAGCTTAACAGTGATCCACTGAATGCAGATTAGGCTCCAGATCTTGTAGCATGGTTCAGATCGATGCTGGAAATGTGGAGTTTACATTATGAAACCCTCAAACCATTCATTCTTCTCCCCTTGCTGTGGAAAGTCTTTCCATCTTGAAAAATACTGATTATAGCACCTCAGTTTTCTTACTATGTGTGCACTTCTCAGGACCAGCTAGGACTTCTTGCAAAGAAATTCCTGCTGTTGCAGAAAATTTGTGTTGTGAATGCAAACTGAATGCACATATATAGTTAGGGAATTAGGGACTGCCATCATGGAATGTTTAGAAGGCTGACAGATCAGGGAAGTTTTAAACTTTTATCTTTGCTAAATCCATTCATGAAGAACACTCTTTGTGCTCATGGCTAATTCCCACACGTTGTTCGACATCATCACTGTTCATCTTTAACAGGCATATGGTAAGTCAGCTGTGAGTACACAATGCTGCGGAGACGATGCCTCACAGCTGGCACTGACGGCTGTGGTCTTTGGTGGTCCCTAGTTGCCGAGGTTGGGTCATCAGGCTGGAGAATTCATTGATGAGAGAAGTCAGAACTGAAGTGGGCTCATCTTTTTCCTCTGATTTTTCTTGTTTATGCCTGATGGTTTTATGCTATTTCCTGCTCTCAAAACCAAGGAACTCATCTGCTCCCGGCATCACTTGCTGTGTTTTTTGCTTTGCCAGTCATCCTTCTCAGGTGTTTGGCAGATTGTCTTGGATATTTGCAGTCCCTTGCACTTATCCTTGTCTGGCAATTTTTGTGAGTTAGATGCCACCTACTTGCAACTACACCCATATTTAGTAGTCAAGTTGCTCACATACTTATGCAAAATGCTTATACATTGCGTCTTGCTGTGCCTTGAGTGTTACAAAATACTTCCATTCTGTTGTTAGTTACACCATCCTTGTACATATCTGAGTTGAAGGCAAATTAATATTAATTATATTCTGATTAATACATTTATAATTTCTAGGTGTCACAGACCTCTGTTTTGCTACACCTGCATATTTGCAATTTGTCCACCTTTCTGACCTGCCTTTCCATGGCGCAGCAAGCTTGTAGCCTTTAGTCTCTTACTGTCTGAACACTGGTGGCCACACTGTGTGATGACCTTGTAAAGCAGAAGGATATTTTGTCAGCCTTTCCATGGCTATTTCTGCAGATACTGGATCTGCAATAGTCTGCTGGGGAAGAAAAGGAACTGTGTTCAGTAACTAATAAGGCTCTTCATAACTCTACCTCAAGGACACAGAATCCTTTAGTCTCTCTAACGAAAGCAATTCTGCCAAAAAATAAGGTCAAGAAGTGGGCCACATCTCTGGCAATATGATGTAGTATCATTTGTAGAAATGGTGCTTGGATTAACTGGTCGGTTTGTTGCTTCCCCTTTGAACTCATGCTGTCACTTTGATTTGGGAAGCTGCATTCCTTGGTGGATAGAACTTTTGAAGAATAAGAATGAGATCCTCCTTGACTTTGTCCCCAGCTCTGCTACCATCTTCCCTTGTGACTCTGAACAAACCACTGCAGATGTTATTAAAATACTGGAATAACAGCCAGCCAGGAAAAAAATATGGTTTGTATAAAACATAATTTTGTCTTGGTGTGGTTGGCATTCCTTGAGATAATTACAGAGAAAGTCATTGATTCTGAGGGAACAAAGCTACCCCAGTGCTCAGGAAGATGAGACTCTGGAGTGGCCTTGTGTCTGGTGCCCTTTGCTCCCTGGCAGCCCTCCTGGGCAGGACCACAGCTCAAGTGGCCTAAGGATGTGGAAAGGTATCTGCTGCCTATGCTAGATGTTCCTTCTCCTAACAGCAGTGAGTCCGATGCCCAGGAAGCCCTTGCCCCACTCCTACTCTTAGCTTGCTCATACCCTCAGTTCACTCATGCAGGGGAAAATCAGGCACCTGCTTTATAGCGAATGGTTAGGTAAATAAGGTAGCTGCTGTTTCTATTGGTGTAATCGTTCTCTGAGGTTGTGCTGGATAATGGGATGGCTGCAATGCTAACTAAATTTTTGCTAGTGTCTTCATCCTTCCTAACTGATGAGGTGTTTTGTCATCATCTGGATGAATCAAGCAAGCATTCCTGGCCCAAGCTTTTCCATTTATCTTCTTGGATAGTGAGGGAAAGTACCTTGGAATAGGAGCTTGCAAGTAGCTGATGGAGTCAAAAGCAATAGGGATACTTACAACTAAGGAAAACAAAGTGAGGACATTTGCCTTTGGGGAATGCAGTCATGGATCATACTGAGAACTTAGACAAACCTAACCATGATAGCAAGTTGTTTTTTTTTAATTTAACAAAGTGGTGCACCACCTCCTGGGCCCAATGATACACTCATGAGTTCTCCCTGTAATTTGGGCCTCATCTTACGGCCCTATTGCAGTTTATTGAACTAGCCATTTAACTACTTAAATATTAAAAACATTCAATTAACTTTCCTTGGGTCTATCTGGCACTAAGAAAGGAAAAATTCTAGGATTTAAAGTGTATGACTTGCCATGATTAAATGGTGAAATGTTTTAATGACTGATTTGTAATTATTTAATAATTAAAGAGCTCTCATGAATATTCTTGAACACCCTGTGGAAAATCTAAATTGTATGCTGATTTCATCAAGCATTCAAATCTAATCAGAATTTATTTTTATAGCATCATTTTAAACATAGTCTACAAGAACATTGCCACAGTAATGCAAAGAGAACAGAAAAGTGTCATGCTATAATAGCTCTGCTTTTTTAGTATAAGATCTTGATTTTTCCATGCAAAAGATTTTTCTGCACTAATGGATTGTAGCTGAACTCTATTCCAAGTCCCACTGCAGCTGGTGAGGTTTCGGCAGTGGTTCAGTGACAGGTTAAGAGTGCATCAGTTTTGGTTTGTAAATGCAGATGAATGGTAGCTGCTTGCTGCAGGGAGATCAGTCCCATTCACCCATGCCTGGAAACAAAGATAAAGAGAGACCACAAAGGAAAACAAGTAGATCATAGAATTATAGAATCGTAGAATGGTTTGGGTTGGAAGGGACCTTAAAGATCATCTAGTTCCAGGCCCCCTGCTATGGGCAGGGACACCTCCCACTAGACCAGGTTGCTCAAAGCCCCATCCAATTTCTATCGCATGTCAAGATGTGAAAAGGGAACTGTTTCACTCCTGACATGAAATCATTCAACCTTAGCTCAGTCTCTGGAAATCCAATTTTCTTTTAATTTGTGTTTCCATAGTATGTACATTGCAGCTTTGGGCAACATTTTAATAAGAAGATGTCTTCTCTAGCTAATCCTGGAAATACTCATCCCACAGGGATAGCAGAGGTTCAAGAGCAAGGTAAACTACGTGAATCATAAATCATCCCAGGTTTTTCTTAACTCCAATATTCAGGGTCAGGCCAATTTTTATATTAAACAGGCTGTTAACTAGTCCTCCAACAGCTCTGAAAAGGGATAACAAAGGCCTCTGGGTGAAGATTGTCAGAGATCCATCACTCCATTGCAAAAATGATCCCTGCAGACCAAAAAATAACTCCAGAAACTTAACAGAAACCGCAGGTTGCTATTAAATTCTGAAAACGGTTTGGTATGCTTATATTTCGTGTGATGGAAGAAGGACTGAATGGGGGCCCTCTTCCACATGGATGTCGATACAGTTATTGCTTGTGGGGATATCATTGTCCTGTAGAGCTGCATGAATAATTCATTTTTAATTCCATATTAGATTAATTTCACCTCATCCTCTCTTCATGAATTGTCCTCAAATAAATTGTAATTTTCTTGAATATATTTGTTATTCAGAATAGACTATAGCACTCATGAGTAATTCATTGCAGGTAGGTGACATTCAGAATTTGAGACGTTCAGGGTGGACACACACAGATCATTGTTGTGCACTGTTACATGGGTAAAACTTACAGATTCAAGTTTCTACTTCAAACATACATTTACAAATCTAAAATTCACTTGGTTATACTATGCTACAACACTAATTCTAAATTCACCATATCAGCAATAACTCCAGTAGATTCATTGGCTGGAATACTTGGAAGTAGAAAGACATGGTGAATGAATTCATTAAAAGAATCTGAAAGAAAATATTCATGAAAGCTTTTTATAACACCAAGTCTAGTCTAGTGACCTGACATTCTGCCAAATAGAGATTAAATAGAGAACTTACTATACACCATCCAGCTTCTCCTTTGAAATTTGTACCTCAGCTTTCCTTCTTTAGGTGATACAAATGGAATATGATGTTGATCAGAGTTTATCACTTCAACTTTTTTTTCCTAAAATTCCCATCTTCCTCTATTCCCACCCCACAAAACCACTGAAAGATAAAAACCCGTAAGTTTTTGATAACTCCTTAGTTTTGCTGAGACTGAAAAGAACTTCCATGGCTACAAAGAGAAACTATTCACTTGAAAACAAAAGCACTTTTTATAGTAAAATTTTTTTATCAGTTGAGTCACAGAATTCTTTCAGCTGATGTTTGTTTTCATTTCTGGTCATGGAACACTTGCCTTTTGGTAAGTTCCCTCTGTCCAGAACTGGGTTTCCTTCTGTCCCTGAGCAAGTTTATGAAGGAATTTGTTCTCATCTGCACCAGCAATGCTAGTTAGATGACCTCCTGCTCTTTCAGTCTGGCAGATTTTCTGCACAGTAGAGAGGGTTAAGCACAGGAGATGTGAAATGCCTAGAGTTTTGTGAATACCAGGCAAGCAAAGAAAAATGTAAAAAAAATGATTGGGGATTGGAAAGGGACAGGACCATAAAAGAAAGTCCAAGAAGGGGAAATGTAATAGAAGTGGAAATGTGAAGTGACAGGGAAATCCATGGAAAGCTTGCATTTTCAAAGGGAGGGAAATCACAGATGGAAAAAGAGAGGAACAGAGTTGCTCAAAAAAGAAGCAAAACCTGAACAGTGGGATTCAAGCAGCTATTCTGCGATTGCGAGTTGGGCCTGTAGTGTAAGCAATTACATGGGCTTTCTGTACACCCAGTAGAGAACAGGAGATATCTCCAGACTGTCATACACCCAGTGTAAGAAAGGCATTGAGGAGGGGTAGGATGAAGTGGCTATCACCGGAGGACCCTACTGAACAGCACAGCCTAGGTCCCTCCACCTTTTTGACAGCTAAATTCAGGAAAAATGAACCTTACAGTGAAAAGAAGTATAAGACAGTTGAGCAGAAATGGAGAGATCAGAATAACTTGTCCAAAAGGATGCTATTTACAGTGCTTCTTTCTTGTGTCCCCAGCTAGCCTGGGAATGGAATAGACAGGGACAGTTCTCCACTCTGAGTCTCTCCAAACAGACTGGGTCCTCAAGAGTTTGCCTTAGCATTTGGTAGGGAAGGATACTCTTTCATCCATACCTTGAAGCAGGAGCACACATTGTACTGGTGTCTAAGCGCAGGGGAAAACTCTTCTCTTCACCATCCTGAGGCATTTAAATTTCATACACTCTTGTAGACACAGCTCAGGAGGAATATGGCACCACAGGGCAAACATTTATGGAAGCATTTGTGTTTGGCTTCTGCAACATACAACAAGTATTTCTGGAATGGGACTTCAAATTACAGGGCTCACCTGAAATAATCTAAGCAGGTAGCAAGGTGAAGGCAGAATGACTCTTAGCAAGTGTCTCTTGTGAAGCTGAAAAAGGGTTCACTATTCACAAGGGTTTTGATAAATCACAGAGAAAGATCCAGCCTGGTAGGCATCATGCTGTGTGTCGTGTGGGAAGCAGAGGGAGAAACCCCTCAACTATAACCCATCAGTTTTGTGTCCCGTTACAATCAAGGATGCCCAGGAACCTCTTTGATGTCTCTTCACTGGTGTATTATATAGGCCTTATTTTACCGCATGAGCTAAACAGACCCCATGCTCAAAACCCGTGACTTAATAAGGGAGGAGGGATGACATGAGAAAGGAGTCGAAGCTCCAGAAGGTCCAAGTTCCAAACAGGAGTTCGTTCATTGTTACTTGAGTGTGTCTTGTGGTGAAGCAGAGTGCAATTAACCTCACCAGCAGAACTGAGCTGAATATCAAGTACTTTTGGTCAAGACTGATACACAAAAGGAGAAGCAGAAAGGGGGAAAAAAGAGTGAGGTACAAGAAAGACAACTGTGGGCAGTAGAAAAGAAATTATGAATACTCCTGTTTTGAAGAATCCAGTACCTTGGCTTGGGTCCATGTTATTCTCTTTTGAATAAGTAACAGTGACCTTTGTAACTAATCCGGCTTTTCTGACACAGATTTTTGCAGGTGTCTCTTGCAGATGAGTCCTGGTGAGATGGGTTAGGAATTACATTACGTGCAGGATTAAGTCTGCCAAAGATTAGGGGCAAGAACCAGGCATTGCAGTGTTTTTTACTGTGGAGTTCTCAACACCAGAAAGAAACATAGAATAAACACAAAAGGAAACTCTCACTCATCTTTCCAGAAGATAGAGTATTATCTCATCTGATTTAACTAAGCTGAGTTCAGCATTCCACAGGGACATTCAGTAAAGTAAAACTACAAAATGAAGGGCAAATGCTAGTAGATATTCAGGGTCTCACTTTTTTCCCCTTGTCTTCAAAAAAAAAAAAAAAGTTAAAATGTGTAAAGCATCAGCATATGAAGAGCACTAATTTAGGAGTCAGATGCCATTTAGGTTATAAGCAGAATTAGTTTGCTACTGTCATTACAGGGTCCAGTGGGTGCAGCTGTGCTTCAGCAATCCATTTCAATGCATGGTGCAATGCATCACAGTTTGCGGATTCTGCTTTGGATCTGCCCCCCCTGGAGGGACACCAGCAGGTTCAACAGGCCAGCCCTGAAAGGTGTGCCGGCCCTTGTGCATTCCCAAGACATGGCAGCAAGTGGTTTGGCAGGCCTGGAGTGTAGTGTATTAGTCCATCTTTGCTGGGGAGGGCCTGTCTCTGCAATAGTAATAGGGATTTCAGGCTGGTGCATCACGTTGCTTTAGAGAAGGAGAACAAAACATCTGTCAGACCTGAATTAAGATGGATTTTTGTTGAAAGTTCTTGGAATTGATTTCTTTCCAGTTTCCTTCTTGGTAAGTAGTCAGCAGTTGGGTTCAACTTACAAAATATCATTGATTTATCTCCCCAAACCACAGATGATTCAGCTTGTAATTTCCTCTACAATTATAGAGCAGGTCTCCTTAGAAACTGCTTGTACCCATTCAAAGTTTCATCTTGTGGAAACCACATTTCCCCTCTCTTTGCCCAGATGTGCTTGGCACAAGTCCAGACAAAAAAGGAGGATGAAGGTACGATAAATATTCTCCTGCTCCCATTCTCTCTTTTCTGCTTCCTGAAAGGAGATTCACAGCATTACAATTTCAGCTCTCTCTGAGTGCTTTGGAATCTCAGATCATCCCAAGTGGTGGGGTCACCTAGGGGGCCGCTAATGGCTCTGCAACAGAAATGGCCAGCATGTTCCATAGCCTTTCTCCTCTGAGATAGGACAGGGTGCAACACAGAGGTCATGGCTTCTCTACCCTGGTACAGTGTCATGCCACCAAAGGCTAGTCAAGCCAAGCTGATTGCACAATTGGCTCTGCCTTGGCTGGCTGTCTTATGTTTCTCCTCGTATACAACTTCAACAACACCCAGGGGAAGTCTCCACCTTCTCTTGGCAACCCCTGTGATCCTCAAAGCAACCCAGCCTCATGCAGGGAGTCCCTGTCATGGAAATTGCTTGGCTTCTGGGTTTGAGAGATAGGCTCAGATAAACCACAGGATCCAGCTTGAACAGATAAATCATAGGACCTAATGACAGTTTGTAGAGCTTTGCAAGACGGAAGCTTGTGCTGGGGCAAGGTCACACGCAGAGGGTCTCGAACCTCTGCTCTCCCCTCAGTACTTTTCTGAAAAGGTCAAGATAACATTAAATTCATTTTACGTGTATAAAAAAAACCCCCTCAGATCTTCTGCCTTAGTAAATGCAAAGTGGGTCTGTGCTGGCAAGAGAGGCAAACACAGTCCCAGTTTGCCCATATTTTGATCTTCACTGTGCCACAAGAAAGCCCCAGAGTGATTTAATTTCAGTCATTGCAGTGGCTGTGGATTGACGCTTGCATAAAATATGTTGAAATCACGTGTGTTGTGTGGAAAAATTACATCCATACCAGTAAAGGGATAGAGAAGGCATAAGGAATAGATACAAATGAAAGTGATGCCTCTGTAGAACAGAAAGTTGCAGGTATGTATGAATGTGTTTCTATATATAACATACACACACTTATGAATGTGTATGTATAAACATGTAGATACATATGTTTGTGCACATATATGCCTTCACATGCACATATGCATCACAGCTATGCAGAGGTATGAAAATATGCAAAGAATATTAAATCCCACTACCTTACTAATAAACTGAGAGTGATCTAAGAAAAGATATAACAAAAAAAGAGATAGAACCCAGCTTTATGAATGTGTGCTCTTCTTCCCTTTTATTCCTTCCTCCTTTTCTCTGTAGGGAGAGAAATCTTTGTCCTTGGGGTATTTATATCATGCCAGCTTTTGCCAGCATGGTTCTTTGTTCTGGAAAATGAAACTGCTTCCAGTATTATACCTGAAAGCTTTTGTTGTACCAGTGCTTTTCCTCAAACACAAGTGGGTGGGATCTGTTTTTTCCAACACCTTTGTGTACATTGCTTTAAGCGTCCTTGTGTATCACGCTCTTAATCTGAACAATTCATTGAGAAATCACGTGGGTCCAGAGATCAAACTCCTGCCGCAGAACGGGAGGCAGCATGGGACATAGCCATCACCTCAACATTTCAGCCAGCACTGTAATGTCGTTTTCTGAGGCTAGACAGGTGTGCACATGAAGATTTCATTTTTTGTAATTTTTTTTGTGTACTCTGGTGCGGATAGGTGCCTGCTCATCCCTGTGTCAGCTACAGGGCAACACCTAATGGCGACTTTGCATTAACTGTCCCTTTGGGAGAGGATTTTCACATAATGACAATCTTGAGGTCTGTTGGTAAAACAATGTTATGGGATGGAGCTGAGAAGCTTTTCAAGGTCTATTAAATTTACGTAGGCTCCTACCCATTTCTTAAATCCTGTTCAAACATCCTCATGTACAACAAATAACTTCCCTGGTCCCTTAAAAAAGCACTGACACATAGTGCACATTTGCACTGATGCACTCTAAAATCCAAATATTTAGCAATGGTCCTGAAATGACCTCCATTCTTCCTCTACACAAATACAGGCTACAAATACACCACTGGGCCCAGAGAAATATTTTCCTTAACTTTACTCTTGACTCTTAATTGGGGGTGGGATATGTTTTGGTGAGGACATATTTTTTATAGACACCACAGACTGGAATCCAGGTCTTCCCTAAAATGGGCAGTGTGAGTGGTTTTCAAGAGCTTGCTCAGCAATCACTGAGATCTAAGCGTTCAGCAGCTTTTTGGGTCCGCTCTGGGGCACCTCCCTAAGCATGGTAGGTGCCTCTTACAGACAACGCAGGAGACTGAGACCAAAAATCACACCAGGAAACTCCTTCTAGATGAGCTTCTTGATGTACTGTCTGCAAAACTGCACTTGACTTCAGAAAGCTGCTTTGCCTTCCAAGTAGTACAACACAAGATGCATTCTGTCTTTCTTGATGGAATCCAGTGGATGAGGATTATTGTGCTAATTCTGCAGAACAAGGGGAAATAATTGACCAGTGTTTTCTACCCACTCTTCAGCCTCACCACAAAATTTTTGTAAAAGATGTCATTTCCAAGTACTTCCCATTTGCAAAACAGCAGTCTCCCCGCTGCAGCTAGATGCATAATTCCTACAGGTGCTGATACATTTCATCACCTCTTTTTGTTTTGTTCTTGAATAATCTGTGAATTAACCATGATCATCCCAAATGCATCCACTACCTGGCACTATTCACTGCACACTTTTGACAAATAATCCTTGGCTTGTTGGCTCTTTGTGAACAGCCTTATTCCAAATATTCATGCAGATGTGTAAGCCATGTTGTATAAGACTTTCTCCTGACTGGATGGAATTAATTCTTAGCAGTAGCATTTCAGATTGTGAATTAAAAATTTGATTTCTATGAATATCTTGCAATACTTATTGGAAAGTTACAGTCTCACTCACTCATTTGCTACTATGTTTGTGGTTAATTGGTACAGAAAGTTACAGGGGTTCAGGGATCACATCTAAAAATGGGATTTTTAGATTTTCAACAGACATCACAGCCCACAACCCCCCGTTGAAAGTCAGTGGGACACTGTGATTCCATTTCATTAGGACTTAAATGAAATGTTCTGCCTCTGCCTTATTAGCACAGCTGAAGCTGGCTTGTTTGAATCACAAAACATTTTCAGAGGATTTTGCCGGGTCTGTTTGTTCTGCCTTCATGAAGACGTCTGTTTGCTGTCTGGTTCTCATGGTATGGACATGTTCTGCTTCCCCAAACCTCTGCCTGATGTTAGGATGCATGATGCTACTCATTTGCACACCAGCCCTCAGCAGCCCTATGCATCCACACAGAGACTTTTTTTGAAGGCTGGGCAGGGGTTTCACAGGGAGAATCAAAGCAGTCAGCTGCATTGCAAAACACCAAAGCTGTGGTCATCCGAAAGAAACAGCAGTGCAATGGCTGAGGTTGTGCAAAACACTTAGATCAGTTCCCAGAGCTCTCTGTCACCCTTTCGGTCTCTTCTTCATCTACCCCTGTGTTGCTAGGATATTTGTCAACAGAATGGAAATGGTACTGTTCCTGGGGAGAAATAGGATTTAATATTAATACTATCTCCTCTGGAAAAGTGAGGGTGAGTCAGAGCTGAATAGAGTTTGTTTTATGTACGAAGTCTTTCATTCTGCAAGGAAACTCAAAGCACAGCACTGTGAATTTAATGCTACCAACTCGGGTGGCTGTGTAGGCAAACACAGCAGGCTTTATGCATTAAGCAGTAATGTGCACGGCTGTAGCCATTACGAATAGTTTCACTAACAAAGAAATAGGGGAGAAATGCTCATCAGATTCTTTCTCAGTGGGCAGTATTTGATAAGTGCTACAAGAAGCTTTGAATACACACTGGGCTGAAATCAGGTAGGATCACCTCGCTTTAAATGGACTCTGCTTTGTCTTTGACTTTCCAGCCTTCTTTGGCTTCCCGTTTATTTATATTCCTCCTCAAAATGAAGCTGTTCTGCTCTCCTCAGCAGCAACTCCTATGTTCATGCCGCCTTTGTTTCCAAACCAAATAATATAATACACTTTAAAATGTCAGGACTCGATGATACAACGCTCAAAATGAGCAGTTTTGTCCATTTTTTTTAAGTAAGATCTCCACCTTTCCTTTCAGTGGCCTTTCTGTCATGTCTCATCATATTTGTCCTATGACCTGTCATGTCCTGATAATATGTCCTAGCAGATGCTGTTACAAGTAGCTGGTGCTTCCCCACACTTTAATTCCCTGTGGGGAAGGAGGTTACCTACTGAAGTAACCCTGTGCAGCTCTGCGTGCTGGTTGTACGGTTATCGCTGCCTGCTCAAAAAATCCCAGCAAACGAGAGGCCACAGTTCTGTTCTGCTCTGAGATGCTGCTTTCCCTGTTTGTGGCCAGGCATGGACAGACATAAGAGGAAGGAGGAGAGAAAGGATAGCAGAGCTGGGGAAAAATATGGTGTTTTGTTGATGCTTGCAGGATCCAAGGCAGATGGTCAGTCACAGATGGATGCTTTGGGATGGCAGGTCAGCCACAACAGCTATCGCTCTGGTTGCTGGCTGCCTTCCCCAGTTAACTGTGTGGCCTGGTCAGATCTCTTTCTCTCTTTTTTTTTTTTTTACAGATCTTTCCCAGTCTGGGCAGCTCTGGATGGCTCATAACATCTCAGCCTGTTGGCTGCAGTACAGTCAGTCTCAAGATGGCTGAAAAGCTGAGTGCAAGATGGAGAGAAAAGGCAGAGGATAGAAGAGGAGCTTTGAGGGGAGGGGAGACAGGAGGATTGCGTATTTTTGGGTCCTTGCCCATGCGGTGGAGGCGATTGGGAAGGGCTCCAGTGGGGGTTTCATGGAGCTACTGTGGTTCTTCAGGTCCAAAAGGGGTTTGTTACTGGAGTGGAGCAGATGCAGGCTGGCCCCTGCTCTTTCTACAAGTCCTTCTTCCCTCCCCCAACCACTTCTCTTATTTATTTTTTTTAAGGCTGCAAAAAGGAAGACAGACTCATCCCTTCATTATCTTATCTCATTACTTCTGGAGCATCTTTTAATGAACTCATTTCTGACTCCATGCATTCTCTACACATTCCTTGGGCTTTTCCAGCTGGAGGGTTTTATTGTTGTAATTCAATACCCTTCTCCTCCTTTTGCATCTTTCCCATTTATGCTTAGTGTTCAAGACTAACAGAATATTTATAAATCTAGTGTACACTTCCCAAGCATCTATTCCCAACTAGTGTAAGCCAGCAAAGCTTCAGTTATTACTGTGCTCACCTGTAGAAGTCAACAGCCAAATTTAAGGAACCCTCAGCTTTACTAACATTAATAAAAATTGGCAAAAATGCTTTACTGGTTCTTTCTTCCTGGCCCCATCGTTGGGCTCTTAGTCCCCAAGAGGTGAAGAGCTGCACTGGCATGACTCTGCAGATTAAGACTTTGAGCTGCCATTTTTCAGGCTGTTGCCATCCGCCACTAAAAGTACCAGTCCTTTTGGCGGTAACAAAGGGGGTCTCTAACAAGCATTGCATCATGGAAATCTGCTCTTAGTGGTTTTAAATGGTTAAAATGTTCCAATATAACCCTCACCCTGTAGTTTTCTTCCTTGTTTTTATTCCTTGCTTCATTTAATAAAATCCTCCTGCAAGAGAACAGCAGAGGAATAAAAAAAACCAACAACAAACCCCAAACCCTTTCAAAGCCATGTGAAATTTTGAATCAGATGCAAATTCAGTCCTATTGTTCACAAACTGCTATGTGCAGCCTTTCTCTGATGGGTCCTGAAGCAAGGGCAGAAGTGCTATCTCTACAGCACCACGAAGCTTTATGACAGCAAACCTATGAGGGAAACATTGTACCACCGATACGAGCCCAACCTCCGGTGGCAGAGCTCACTGGGTAAGTGCCTGATGGCACTGTTATGCACATCAGTAGCCTAAAGCAATCGGAACCTGGAGGATAAAGCTGGGGTTGGAGGGAGTTAGGAGGAGAGGCTTATGGGCTGGCTAGAAGGACCTCAGGAAGCTTATGACTACTGGACTCTGCCCCTCCCATCAGAGTTTATGACCAACAGGTACAGACAATATGGTTCCTGCTTTTTTTACGTGGATTTCTTCACTGAAAAAATGCCTGTCCCTTTCCACAGATATTAACCACAGAAGTGTTAAATGCAGACAGACAGAGCATAAATGTACCAATGGGCTATTGGTCCAGTCCACCAGCTTGCTTGGTAGCCATGGCCTTTATTCAGCCATTATGTCTTTTGTCTCTGCAGCTCCTTGAAAGCTGGGAATTCTGGGCTTTGTGGCACCATTAAAGTAGGGTTGCAGCCTTTTCCTGAAAGAGCAGCACCTCCTGGAGGTATGCAATGGCATTCCCAAGCATAGCATGAGTTCAATGAATACCAAAGTTTTTAGTGTCACCGGGGATGATGAGGTCCCAGACAATGAAAGATTATTTTAGGAAGAAACTAACATCGGTTGCACTGTTCAGATTTCTAGGATGAGATTTTGCTCTACCAAGCACTGAAGAAAGCGAGAGAGGCTGAATGTAGCCAGTTTCCTACTGGATGAGCCCACAACCCTGATATCAGACAGGATTGCTGCTGCTTTCACTTATCTCGGCAGGAGTAGTGCCACGTCACCAGGAGACACCAACTGCCAACAGAAGGCTCAGCAGCTCCAGCTTTTAATCGCGAATGGTACCTTCAGACTCCATCATTCACACTTGGCAAAGGCCAGCCAGTTTTACAACCTTCTGCTGCTTTGACCAGTGCTGCTGTGTCTGTGGTTAAGCTAGCTTTTATGTGCTGCAGGAGGCTTCTCCTGCACAAGCTCTTCAGCACTTTTAGGGGTACGTGCCCTTGTGACCCACCGGGGCAGCAGCAATGGACTGCACGTGTATTCATCTTACAACAGATTCATTTTCGTCTCCCCCACCTGTCATCCAGGTCACATTACCCAAGAAGAAGTCAGGTTTTTACCTCTCCTTCCTGGACCATGCTTGTGAGAGATCCCCCAGGACAGTCTCAACTAGAAAGAGCATCTCAGCTGAAAGGGTTCAGCTGGATGTGAATCAAATGGATTGTACAGACATAAAGATCCCAGGAAAAGAGAACTGCTAGTTTCTCTCTGACCATCACTTCCTGTTGGAGTCTTACTCTGTCTCTGGTGAATATAATACTAAAGTGGTATTAACTTATATTATTTCCCTTTGCCCTATCAACATCCAGGAATTAATGTAGATTAAAGTCCTACCAGGTGCACATGGCGTATTCTTGCCTTCTACATCCATGTTAAAGCATTAAAATGCATCCTAGCTTTAAAAAAAAAAAAGAAGAAAGAATCCAGGTTGCTTTTTCTGAACTGTGTGTTGATGTGAGTGATGGGGAAAAGACAGATCTGTGATAGGAACAGTCCAGAAATGACTTATAAAAGACTGCATAAAACTGTTCCCATCTGTCCATGGCAATGATATAGGCTGGGATTTTTAAAGGCACCTGATGTAGTGATGTGTCCAAAGCCAGAATGCTTTTCCAGATTCCCAGACTTTAATGTGGGATGAAGAGCATCACTGCATGGCCCACATCTGAAATGCTCCACTCTGTTAAATTTCTGATTTTTTTGCAGACCAGCTTTATTTTTGTTTTGAAGGAAAATTACTTGAACAAGACCAGTGTTTTTGCTTTCTCTCTGCTCTGCCTATCAGCTGTAGCTGTAGTAGCAGTACTTCAGTCTATTTGCTCCCATTTCAGAGTCTTCAATGTGCGTCAGTATGTCTACTTAGGCTTGGCAGATACATGGCTGTCCTGCTCCTCCGTTCCCTGGGGAAATGTTATCCCTTTAACAACAGCTTAAAAAACAGGTTTCTACCTGAAACAAGCAAGGAACAATTAAGACTCTTCAACCTGCTTCTCAAGCCTTAGACAGGGCACCAGTGATCTTACCCTATGCTTGGACCTCTTGAACAACACATCAGCCTACCTAATTTCTTGAAAAGCGATAAGGATGGCTATGAAGCACAGGAACCCTACTTTTTGGTGATGTTTCAAACTTTCTTTCAGGTTTAGTATGTGCCCTCAATGGACTATCTCCCAGGGGAAGAGATAGAAAGAGGATGGGGTACAGATCTTCCTGGCAGAAGCATACTGGGATTAGGCAGAACAAAGCCAGCACTGCTGGTTCCTTTTTTTGCTGCTGTTGTTGAACTATGAGAGTGACATACCTAAGGGTTGCACTAGCTGGCACTTTTTCTGCAAACTGAACTGGTCCAACTACAGTTAGTCAAAAAGGTTCCATCAGGGTTGTTTTTCGGAGGAAAACTGGGGTTTCAACTAAGAAAAAGCTCAATTTTTCTAAGGAAAACCTTTGACTTGGGAAGTGTAATCTTAGTTTAGAAGGCAGAATAGGGTGTGATATGCTTTTATGATGCAGTCCCCATTTTTCTCAAAAAATGTACAGGCTTGAGTCAAAATAGAGGGTCATCTGTTTTAAATTGAAAAATAACTACTTTCCAAAGGAATAAAGAAATTCTTACAAGTCTATTTAATTTTGTAGTCGCTAAAACCACATTCCTCTCCCAAACTAAGATAGCTATGAACATTTACAGGAGTACATCCAAACAATGAGCTAACAACTTAATAAAAATATTTACTTACATTGACTTTGATTCAATTAGAGATTTATTCTAATTATCCAACAGAAATTAACTACCTTTCCGTATTAGAACCTAAATAAAAGAAATTCAATTATATTCTATCTACGTGAATAACTCACAGGGGGAAACTGTATGAAGAACTGAATACCCTGTTCTGCCTGGTGAGGGGTGCAGCCTGCTCAGCACCTTGCAGGATGAAGCCTTCTGAGCACTCCCCTCTCTGCGGGCTTGCTCTGCAACTCCCCAGCCCTTGAAGGGATCACAGATACGTGAAGGGATAATGAAGTCTCTGTCTGTACAATTAAAATGGATTACTAAAAGAATCAGAGTTGCTGTAAATAAATCATTATATCAGGCTCATTTAGCGTGATTCCTATTCTCAGATGGCTTGTAATACAGTCCCGGCTCTGAAAGTCAGCCATTCCTTCGCAATTAGATTTATCACTAATCAAAAATGGAAGCTATCCTGCCAGCTCTGAATTGCGCTTGAAAATGCCGAGTTGGGCTCAAGCCTCAAAGCTTAATTAATTCATTTAGTCAAACTTAAAAAACACCCATCTGCGAAGATTTAGATGGCCTAACTATTAATTAAAACTCACAATAACCATCTAGTGAGGTGCAGCACCACCATTAACCTAGCCATCTAGTAAATCACAGCAGCAGAAGAGCTCCTTTCACCTCCCGTCTCCTGACAGCACACCTTCCACCTTCCTCAAAAATCTCCATCCAGTAAATGGTTTACTGCAACTGCATCCCCACAAGCCGCAATTTTCCTTTTTCATAAAGCCCGATGGGATGAGCGGTCTTGCAGGGACCATGCAGCCAGACCCATGCCGACCATACTTGGGGCAGGGCTCTTGCCCAGCCAGGGTTGACTGGGCAGGCAGGACCTGGCTCGGCGCTGTCTGTCTGTCTGTCCTCCCACGCGAGGGGAGTTTGTACCCCAGGGGACTTGCTCCTGGCCCAGGACTGTCTTAAAAGGCATCTCCCTTGTCTCCCTCATCAGCTTGTTTGCAGCACCAGACTGCATGGTCTCATCTGATGCCCATCCTCCCGCCGAGCCGTGCTTGCAGCTGACCGGCTGCGTTCCCTCTCCTTTTTGCATCCCAAATCACCTCATGGAGAGAAAAAGTATTTTGTGTCCTGGAAGGTCTCAGGTGACTTCTAATTCAGGACCAAATACTTATGCAGAGGTGAGTACAATCTCTCTCGCCCACTGCCAAGTACACCCACAAAATCCCAGCTTAGTAAATTCATCTTCTGGAAATATGTATTGGGGCAGGATACCAAAAAACACACTGTGTGGGTGGATGTAAATAAAATCCCTTTACAATTGCAATCTAGCCATCTCTTGGCAGCCATGGCAACCAAATAACAGTACTCAGATTGTCATCAGTGATACAGCATAAAAGTTTATATAACATAACACAGGATAGGTTTACACCAAGTTTCACACAAGGAAGTCTAAAGGTAATATTGTATTTACATAGAGGTACAGTAGGAACCAGATGCGTGTGGGAGGAGACATCTGGATATGACCAGATTATATTTTGTAGTTTAATCTTTTTACTATCTCGTAAATAGATTTAGGTGTCAAAATACTCTGAAATTGCTCCTCAGTGAAATTCAGTTCAATGAGCAGCATTCTGTGAGTCTCTATACACAGTCTCCAAGGCCACTTTGAAGACATGAAAGTATTTTTCTACCACCGTTTGACCTCATGGAATACTAATATCAGATATATTTCACATGTAATTTTTGGTCCCTGAGGGGATGATTACAGAGAGAAAGAAATGTCTTTCTAGAGAAAGGAAATTTGTGGGAATAAGAAGTATCATGTGGAGCAGAAGTCCATTCTGCACAAGGCAGCAACACAACCCCAGCCTCCATCCAGATATTCTCTAAGGCTTGCTTTTTAGGAAAGTACAGTCTTAGCTATTAGGTAGAGACTAGTAAGGGGATAATATTAAAAAAAAAAAAATCTTGTTTTTTTTCCCTAGATTTTATTCTGTTGCCCAAAATATAATGTGTTGCACAGAATGGACTGATTTCAACAAACGTTCTCTCTTGCTGACTATAATGGGCCTATAGAAAAGTCAATAGAATCCAGAAACATTAATATAATCTCAAGTTGAAATTTTGTCAAGCATGGCATAACATTTTTTGCAATTTAATTTTACTACTTCATTACAACATGTTGTTTGCTAGAGTCCAGTTAACCATAACTATAACTATTTGCTATATGGAACTAATTAGCGTAGTAATTGACTGGCATCATGCTATAGATTTCAGCAAAGTGGTCACAGTATGCTAACGTGTATGTTTATCTGTGGCAGTGTGGTCCAAGAAAGCTTTTCTCTGCAAAACTGTGCAGGACTTGGTGCTGCAGGGTGGGAACACGGCCCTGTCCCTTCTGATATACCAACCACGAAATAGGAAGCATCATGCATCTGGTGAGGTTTGATGGTACAGAGCTTCCTAACTGTGTAAAAGATGAGTTCCCAAGATGCTCAGGACCATCCTTTAAATTTTCTTCCTAGTCCCTTGGTCTTGAGTGTAAACTCTCAGTGTAGCCCCCAAGTCATAAGGATGAGGTGCAAACTGATCATTAGGGAGGATGCTGCTATGTGAAGAAGCTCAAAAATGGCACCCAAGCCGCAGTACAAAGGTGAAACAAGCTCTCAGCTCTCCATAGCATGGAAGAGTGCTGCACAAGCACCTCACATGAATCCATGCTGCTAGTTTTCAGAATAATTCAGTAAATACCTCTTGGATAAAATCTCCTCTAAGAGCTGATGGCAAAGGTAAGTCTATTGACTTGATCCATGAGACCTTACTCCCTGCTCTGTCACAGTGGCTTACACCTCTCTGACACCAGTATTACAGTGATAAATCAAATCCATCATATTCATATGAAAACCAATAACGTGCATTGGAACTAAGCAATTAAACAGGATAACGTGTTTCAACAAAACAACTGTTTCAATCCAGCAGGAGCAGCAGGAAATAATTTCATTTTATTTTAGAAAACTCTTCTCTTTTTTTTTTTTTTTCCAAAAGAACATTTTAAAGACTCATAACAATTTGAGTAAATGTGAAGGGAAGTCTTTAGTCAGCACTCAGAAAATGAGAAAATGGATGATTTAAGATGCAGAACCTATAAACTTGGCCTCCTTGAAGTTATCAAAGCTAGCAGAGGATCTGATGATAAAAGGGACAATTTAAAAGAATACAAAAATGCAACAGAATAAAAAGCAGGGACAAAAGCTATGTACATTAAAGCAATTATTATTCAACTTGCTGCTGTGTAACACATTAACATAGCACAAACTTTACGTGCAGTTTTGTGAATTTAACAAAATTAAGAGGAGGTAATTTTGAAATCTTTAGATCAAATAGATACATCAGAGATTTGGAAGTTTGATCTGGGCATCACTTTAGAAGCATGGTGTCGTGGGGTCGAAGATGATCTATACTACCTGTGTAGTCAATGGAGTAGGCTCCAGACTGCTTATGACAGGTACTAACTTTGGGCATTATGGCTAGACCGTGACATCCTTGCTCACATCCACTGAGTTCCTACCTCTGCTGGTTGCAAAGGCTGGCAGCCCTGTCTCTCTCCATTGCTCTTCTGACAATGAAGGATGTCTTAACAGGCATCATTTCAGTCTAGCTTAGGTGCCAGGGTAGATGGTCTGAATATGGTCCATGTCTATATTGTTAAAATAAAAAAGGGCCAACGACCCAGCCTCTGACCCTCAGGCTAGGTAGGGTGGACAATGTCCACACTGCCTTGCACAAGGGCCTCCTGAGCAGCCTTGTCTCGGAGAATGGTGACTGAGGCAAGCCAGCAAATGAGCCATTCGGATGATCAAAGATACACTGTTTGACCTTGTTTCCTGATGGCATAGACCTATCCAATTTAATCAGTTATGCAACTCAGCCCACAGGCTGATGTAACATTCTCAGTATAAAAATGAGGAAGAAAATCCAGATCTACCTGAGAAGGTCAAAGTCTGAATTCTAAAACATTGTCTTAGGATATAGCTTACAGTATTTATTAGCACCTCTATAAATATTGAGATAGAGATCCTCATGCTACGAAGATATTTCCAGTAGCACTTACATTGTGCAAGACATTTCTCAAGCATTACAGATGACCTTGCAGACCTCTTTTACTTTTCGCACTAACAGACCTATACCCTCTTTTATCCCACCTGCTCCCTTGGGCTAAAGGGGATGAACAAGATGACTCACAGGTTTTGGTTGCCACAATTTTGTTAAGCCCATCAGTGGCCGCATCTGTTCCTTAAGTGAGTGGATCTGGAAATACTGTCTTTCCTTTTTTAGTTATCCGAGTTATTAAAAAAGGAGGGGTAAGGTACAGAGTTGGCTCTAAGTAACTCCACAGCATCACAGCGGAGATATTTCTGGCACTTGAATTACTTCATGTGAAGCTTTTTCAGGCCTCTACACTGGACTTCAGTGCAGATAAGCCTTTACCAGGCAACTGTAGGTATATCTGGAGGGAGGAAAATGTGACAGTTTCACCAACACCTTCCATCCGATGGATGTTCCTCCGACAGGCAAGTGGTCTATATCCTAGCTTTGGAGAAAAGGAAAATCCTCCTGTAGTTTTACTGGGAATTGACACCCCTGAGGTGTACAGGTTGTACAGCTCAGCTGTACAGGCCAGTAACTACAAAAGGCACCTTACCTTCAACTGTTTCTGCTGCTACCTGCTTTGGAGGAGAGGAGATGCAGGTGGTGATGCTGTCAGACTTGAAAGTAGCATTGCACAGGCTCTCCTTTGGAGACAGCCATGTAGACCTAGTCCCAGTCCTGTCCTGGATGTCTAATATAGACAGATCCACCAGCCCTCAAATAAGAGGCAGATGGAGAATTTCGTTCTTATAACAGAATAAAAATGTTGATGCAAACAGTTCCAGTGGGAGTACTCAATGGATAGCTCACCTGTGTGAGAAGGCATCTCCTAATACAGCCACATACTGAAAACAAGCTGGTAAACAGAAATTCTTCACCAGGAAGCTTCTGCCCGCTCTGCCCAGGAGCATTTGGATTCATCCAGAACTCAGAGCAGGCAGGATGTTAGTCTACACATAATCCCACTGGAATCAATGGAGTTTAAGAGGTTACTCCTGGGGACCCATAATCTAAGCCTATGTCCACTGAATGGTGCTGTATGGATATCTGTGATATATGTCAAGCGCTAAGGAAAGATCCCTCAGCCTGCTCTTGTCTCTGTACACTAAAGGAAGGAACCACACTGAATGACAGCGGCACTAGAAACGGGGAGAGGTAGGAGGGCTTGGCTGGGAGAACTAAGGAAGAAGACACCCATGGTCATCCAAAAATTTAATCTGTTTTGCTAAAATCCAATCACAGAACCTGGAGTGCTGTCAAGGGGAAAGAAGAGATGAGCTGGTATAGGAGGCAATACCATGATAGGCAGGACCCTAGCAGATATGCAAAATAATCCTGTGACTAATTAGGCAGCCCCAGGGTGGCTTTTGTCACACATACAGGGACCGGCCCCCAAATCAGGAGGCACAAGATACCATTTCAGGTTTGCCGTCTCCCACCTCTTCCCCATCCATTGCCCGTACTCCTGAGGCTCAATTTCTGTTCTTTGTCCCTTTGAAACCCATCCAGGATCCACACTGTCTCTCCAGTGCCGTGAGGGTGTCAGAATCTGCTCCACATAGGGGATATTAAGAGTAAAGCTGACAGAATGGGGACTAAACCTTGTTTACCCTTCCCACACCCATGCTGAAGCAGTACCACACAGTAAGGAGATTGGACGCGTTCCTCCTGAGACTGGCTGTAATGAGAAACAAGAAGTAATGAGGTGATTTATTATCCCCTGTCCCTCCTGAAGACCTCAACACATTCTGGCTCTGTCCTGTACTCCTCAGCAATTGATTTCAGAGGGACAGGACTCTATTCACTCTTTTGCTGCGGCAAAATATCCTGCCTGTTCCCCAACACAAACAAATGAGGAGACCAGGCAAGTCGCCAGGTTCTCAGAACTTTCCCTCATAAAAGCAATATATGTGCTTATTGTTCTTCTAGATTACAAAAATTGGAAAGGAGAAGAGAAAACAGTAAATTGCACAGTTTATTTTATGGAATGGAAAACACAGCAGCAGACCACTACTGCAGTGAAGTCTGTTTAGCTATAAATGTGTCAGAGCTTGATGGAGAGCACCATAGTCACACAAATGAGTCAAGATTCCCCAAGAGGAGCTTCCACCGAGTTCAGCATGGTTTACCAAATTTGATGGAGAATGAAGAACTGTCTTCTCTTTCCAGTGCCTAACTATGCCTCAGCTTCAGACAGTCCATCCCTTAACTCCTATCAGTCTTCTGCACTCCCAGGTGCCCCAAAGTCTCCGAGTCAGAGTCTTGTTGTGCCAAACATTGTACAAACAGTCCACGTCCTAGAGACATTGTAAGTCTACCTTCAGATTTCTCCTATACTTTAAACGTGTCTGAATGGAATCTAAGGAGGGGATGAGATGTTTAATGTAGAATTGCGAGCTTCTTCTTCAGGATAGGTTAGATTCTTAGGCTTTTGTGCTAAAATGCTTTTCTTCACCCTTGATCTTCTTGGTTTCTTTGAGGCTCCTGGTGAAATAAAGATGAAATGGATCCAAATCATGCTGCTGAAAGGCAGGCACCAGTAGACCCAGTGATGTTACTGGTACTGCTGAGCATACAAGAAACAACAGGGTATCCAGGCTGGTCTGGCTGAACAGGCAGCTCTCCAAAAGAGTGGTGTTGATACAGTCATGGTATACTGAAAAGTTTAATTAATGTTTATTCAGTCTCACGCTGTGTGGGACAACAAAAGAAGGGTGAGCAACTCAGACTGCTTCCAGTCCACAGGTGCCAGCGTCTAATTTCTTTACATCACCGATGGAAAAAAAGTCACGATCACTCAGGCAACTCTGTGTCATTTATCAGCCTGGTCCAGCAGCTCCTTGAAGTCACCAAAAATGTCTGCTATTTTCACTGTATCAATTGGTCTTTGTAAGCCCTGCTGGGTCTGATGATACTGAAAGTGATCTACAGTACCTCACTTAAATGAGGTAGCACTAGTATCATACCAGATTATAATGACAAACTGTACTGATAGGCCCGGTGACCTTGTTCATTAGAAATAAAAGCTCCATAACTTGAATCTGGGAACATAGACTGTTTTTCATGTACTGTTTAGGTTACAGTGACATGAAGCAGAGCCAATAAGCTTGAATTTCAAAATAACTCAGGGAAAAAAGAAAGTCTTTCTCTTAATACAGAGGATTATTCTTCTGGGAGACAAACATCCTAAAAATGGAGCTGGCATTCAGTTTGCAGCACTTACAGTGCTTATCTCATGCTGTTTTGCATCATGCAAGAGCAGTATTTAAATAAAAGCTAGCTTAGGATACTCCCCTTAATACTGCAGGCAATCCTTCTGTAGTCTCTTAGGGCTTTGTTCTTTCCTCTGAAACTATCTCAGGACTGTATGTGGCCAACGGGTTTAATCTAACACCTAATATTGCTTCTTGCTCTGCAGCAAGGTGATCAAGGGGAAACCACATACCCCCTGGTCATTGCCTCCAGAATCCTGCCACCAGTTCGTCTGGGTTTGGGGTCTACTTTGGCAGACTGGCTATAAGACACACCTGTAGTGTACCATAAGGTGTTGGGAGGACAATTCGGAGCTATCACTGAGTAGGCTTTGGTCTCACTATCCAGTCCAGCACGGTGTCAGCACATGCCCTGGCTCAGTCCCAGAAGAGCTGTGGCTGCATTAGGCTGGTGCTGTGCCCAGAGTAATTAGATCCGCCTCTCAAGTAGACTAAGGAGCTTGGGCAGAATGACAGGGCAATTTAATTATACCGTTTCTGGAGCTAATTCAGGGACCACAGCATTAGGCTGAATTGTGTAGTCTAGATATTTCAAAAGTTACTCCATTTTGAATTATCTTTGATAAGAACTCACACGGGAGAAATTGAGCACTGCAGCTGTAGGTACCCATCCATCCTACTTCTATTAGCAGTGCCTCCCTGTGTTTTCCCTTCCAGTCCCAAAACCCGTGGTGCAGCCACATGAGCGTTAGCCCTCCTCCATGCTCCAGCCTCTATCGGGATCAGAGTCCAGCATGGCTCTCTGTCAGAATGGCATCTGACACAGCTTCCCATTCAACCTTGGAAAAGAGCTTACTCCAGCAGCTTTCAGGACTGTGGAAAGGGGAAGCACAACATTAAAGGAATGAAAACTAATGGTGGCACAAAGGAATCAGGTTAGATTAATAATACTGGAAGGTCATTATGAATTTTTGCTGGCTTTTCAGAGGTTTTGGTTTTTTTTTTCAAAGCAGCTCGGATATGTTACTATGATAAGCACAGCATAAATGCTCAGCCAGACAGTCAGACACTGTACCTTCACCTTATTACGTGTGACTGAAACTGCAAACAGCTCAGATCAATCTCAGAGATTTTAAATTAGAGCTGAATCTCTCTCTATCTCCCATACAAAGTATGCTGAGCTAAATCTGAGATAATGCCCATATCAAGAGACATTACAAACCATATTCTAAGAGGTGAAGATTTATTTTTAGTTTTTCCACAGAATATTTCTGGTTATATGAACAATGGGAAAGGAGAGAAATTCTCAGCATTAGAAATGCATTGAATCTGTACATGCATTATGTAGCAGCTAGAGGTTCTGTCTTTAAGAAAGGACCAAAAAATGATGCTTGCATAATGTAACAATATGATAACTAAAAAGAAGTCCTGGGTTGAAATGAGTAGCAGAGAATATTACAGAATCACAATAACAAGGGCATTTGAAAATGAGGGCAAGTAAGTAAGCAACCCAAGGAAAGAAAAAGTAGATATAATGAACAGAAAGGAAACATTCATTACGGGGTGGATAAGTTAGATTCTGAAACTAAACTAAATTGGCACATACAGGCAGTTTTCTATATCTGCATCTTTGAAAAAGCATCTTCTCCCACTCCCCATACTGTTACTGCAGTTCTTAGGGGGATGAAATGGAGCTTGCATCCTAAGCACTGAGCTGAACATCATTGTCATCATCATCACAACTAAATGGGTTTATGCCATCTCAGATGGTTTAGTGATAATTTTTTGGCTATGCCTATAGTCATAAATAGAACAGAGACAGCTTATAGGCTAACATGCTGTCCTAGGATCACCCAAAGGATTTATTGCTAAAAGATCTCTGGTATCTTTCTGTTCTACTATTTTCCCAGACAGTTTCTGGACGCAGATGGGGAGTAACCTGGGTGAGGGACAGTTTGAATGTATTCACTGTTTTCTGATGAGTGAGGGAAAAGGTTTGCCATGTGGAGATGAATTGTGCTGTGCCACTTGACCTCAGGGCCAGAGTGTGCCCCTTGGTCTGGTTTACTTGGTAGTGCAAAATGAAGCCTTTGAGAATCATAGAGGTCAAATAAGGTACCAGAAGACAGGAAAAATGGCAAGCATAGTGATTATTCTTAAATAGGGAAAAGACCAGTCAACATCAGTTCCTAGAAAAAATCTAGAACAAATAATTGACTAAACTATGGGTAAGAACCTGAAGGATAACAAGAAGATAAATAATAGCCCACTGGAATTTATCACAACCAGATTGCGTTAAACCAGTTTAAATTCTGTCTATGACAATACAGATGAAGCAGTTAATTTCACATATTTTGATCTCAACACTGTCTCATATGACAGCCTCATTAAAAAAATCTACACGTATATAGCCTTGGTGGAACTTCTATAGTGTGGGACAAAATTGACCAAATAATTATATGCTAAGAATATTTTCTGTAGTTCACTGTTAAGATGGAAGGAGGTACTGAGTAGTGTGCCAGAGGGATCTGTCTGGCATCTCACTCTACTTGATATTTTAATTAATGACCTGGATGATGGAAGAGAAAATATTGAATATTAAATTCACAGATGGCTGGAAGACAAGAAGGACAGCAAATACACTGGAGGACAGACCTAGAATTTAAGGAGAACTTGAGAAATGAAATGTTGAATAAAATTAAACATAGATAAATGCAAGATACGACACTAAGGCAAAAGTAATCAGTGACATACATGTGGTATATCGTACAACCAGTAAGGCACTCTTCTTCAAGACAGATTTTGAAGGTTGTGGGGTACTTCTGTACCGTGCAGGGTTAACCAAGCAGGGCTGTGCAATGGGAGCAAGTTTGCAGAGTGGAAGACCTAGGGCTGAGGACCCAGCTCTCTTAGGTTCACTTTTAGAGGGTTTACTTCAGTCTAGCTCTAGCCTGGTCTTGTGGACTGACTGTCCATTAGCAGAAAATGCTCAGTAAGTGCACTCTTGAGAAGTATCTTTTGGTTTAGTTTCATCCCAAAAGAAAGCAGGTCATGCACTTCAAGACTTCTCTGTAATGCAAAATAAAACGTATTGCATGGGGATAGAGTCAACCACTTCAGAAGTACTCTTGTAACAACTGAAATACTAATGTACATGCATACCATCGGGCATCATAAGCTGAAAACAACATCATTTTTCCATTGCAAAAATGGCAGACATAAGATCAGGATTTACATGCAGAAGAAAAGCTTGCAAGACATACTGTTTTGTTCCACTTTTTGTAAGAGCTCAGCTCAAGTGCTCTGTTTAGTTCTGGGTATCAGAAAGACAAGCTGGAGTCAGTCTAGAAGAAAGCAATTTTGAAAGTAGGATCTATTAGGAAAGATTAAAGGACTTGGGACTGTTTGACTTAAAGACTGACTAGGGAGATGACAACAAAAACTTTTAGAGAGAAGAGAATAATTTGTTCCCTCTTCCCATAATGGATAGCGCAAACAAGAATAACAGGAAAATTCTCCTAAATCTATGCATAGAGAAGCACTGGCATAGATTGCCATAGGAGGTATGGCAGTCTCTATCCAGGTGGATCAGTAGCAATTAGACAAGCAGAAGGTATAAAAGATCCTTCCTTAGGCTAGGTGGGTAGACTAGACAGCTTCTGAAGGTGCCTCCCAATCCAGTTTTTCTATGGCTCTCTGCTCACTCTTCTCAACTCAGTGGAACTACATTATTTTTTTCAAAGTTTCTTGTTTCATGCAGTGGAGAGCAGGGTGTTTTTTGTCACAGAACAGCTTAGGATGTTACCCTGGGACACAGTCTGAAGCTGCTAATGCGTGAAGGTCCTAGGAACCCACCTTGCATATCTGACTCCTGTGGAGGTCCCACTCCTCTTGCCACTGAACTACTAGAGGGAAGGGGTGTCTTCCTCCTCTTCAGACCATGGTTTCAAATGTGGTTATGCTTAGCTGGGAGACATCATGGCAGTGCAGGTCACATGCAGAAATAGAGTTTTAGGTGACTTGGAAAATGTATTGCCTGTTTATTTGGGCATTTGAGAAAGTGTTGAGAAGATTGTGTTGAAGACTGGAACACAGCCTGTATATTCTGTGCTTCTGTTAAGTGCCTTCAACAGAAGAACATAAGGACACCAGAGGGTAAAGAGAGGCAACTGGAATTACCAGTTGCAGTGGCGTATCCACAGGGCAAATAAAACAAGCACCTGACCACTAACTGCAATCCTTATGTAGAACAAGATACTATCTAGATTCAGCTAGTAGTAAATTGATGTTAATCGCATAATCTGTGTGTACAAACCCAGTTTATATGCAAACTGCAAGGGGGAAAAGTGGCTCACTGTTGGGCTGCATGGTGCAAATGGCACGAAAAGGATGCCTTTTCTGAAGGAGCACAAGGTCTGCTGCAAGAGGATGTGGGCTTGAGCAGATGCTCATAAACTCAGAGTAACTTTGCCCCTTGCAGAATGAAGGCAGACTTCTCACACATCAGAGGGAACATGACATTTAGCACCGAGTCAAGAGAAACACAATAGCCTAAGCAGTGCTGAATTATTGTGTTGACGACCACATGTGCAGTGACATTTTAAAAATGAGGACTGGCTTTTTAGTGTTCTACAAAATACAAACCTGATCCTTTAAAGCCTCCATGCGTGGAATTCACATTGACTTGTGTATGTGGAGGACTAGCTGGGTCAAGCCCTGAATATTAAATAATCACTTGTCATTCCTGATGTCGCTGCTTAGAACCGGCATCATAGTCTTTTGTTTAGGCAGAAAGTGTTCTAAAGTTTTTCATACTCTTGGCTTTACTGAACTGAGAAGACTAATATTTATAGAGCAATTATTCCAGGAGGGAAATCTACACTCTTTTTCATTCCTCAAAAAAGCCCCCGAATCTGAAATGAGTATAACATTGGCAATATCTACCAACAAAGCAATCACTGAAACAAATGGTCAATGTTAAAAAGAATATAAGGCCATCCCAGAACAACCTCCACCTTATTAGGCAGTCTAGACAGTCTGGCTGCAATAACATGAAGAATTTGGCTTTCCCAAGATACAACATATTATTTTTAGCAGCCAAAATGCTCCATAGGCAAGGAGACCGTACAGCCAAGTTTTACTTTGTCACTGCTGTTAATTTTTTATATACAGTGGGGAAAAAATTGTAAAGGTGTGTTAGTCACTGGGGCCTGAATACAATGAACTACAGAGGTGCAGCAACTGTGTCTCCTGGCCTCCAGGACTCTGCAGTTTAACTCTGTCATCCATATATTGAAGCCTGACTGATATCAACTCCTGCTGAAGTCAAGATCAGACTTGTCCCTAGAGGAGGTTAACTCTAGAAACTGTAGCGGTCTGCACAGTTCATTTACTCCCCAGGGAAAATATATTAAGAACCTGTAGCTGTGGCATGACTCCTCTGCTTACAATGTATGAGGAGCTTCAAATTCCTCCATTTTATGAAAATAGAGCATGTCCCTTAAGTATCTGGAAAGCAGCCATGGTGGTTTTCCATCGGGCAAAGTTTTCCTTCTCTAAGGCAAAACAAATAAAAATGGAAATGCAGCGATAAAAATGAATGCTGATTTCTAGAAAACTGGGGAACTGCAGATATAATTGACTGAAAGGTAATATATAGAAGCAGCGCTTTTTTACGTAGTGGTTGATACACCTACTAAATTGATCATATTTTTTTAACTAGGGGAGCTTAACACATGTGTAAACAGAGTCCGTAGGGTAAATTCTTGTTAATTGCAAACTTGATAGCTAAAAGATGAATAGTCCATGAGTAGAAATACCAAAGGACTAGCCATCATTACATGAATGGCAGATGGCCTGAGCAGTGTTGCAAACTTTGCTTATGAAAGTTGTTTTTTATTTGAATGAAAATGAAGAGGAAACATAATGAAATGAGGTTGCTCTCTCAACATCCATGGGTTGGATCCAGCTCTTGCTGAAGTTGATGATTTTTTTTTTTCCCATGTATAGTGGCCACCTGCTGTAAATGTTTAGCTAGATTCCGCTTTCAGGTATATTTTAGGAAAGAATCTGGGAAGAATGTGACTCAAGGCTTGCTTTAGAGCAAGACATTCAGGCTCACTTTCCAGCCCCCCACAAAAGCCAGTCAATTCATATTTCTGGTTTTTATTTCCTTCAGGGTGATAATATATCTGGTACTATGTGCTTGTACAGCACATTATTACCTTAGCTTGGCTGGTGTCCCTGGGCAGTGCTCTCTGATAGATGACATTAATAATATTAATGACGAGAAAGAAAGATCACCACTGGCATTAGTTCCCTGTTCTGTGGACAGCCCAAAGGTGTGCAAAGGGCTGGAAGGTACCGGTCCTCTTTTTTCTCTGGGTCAGGATTAAGGCCACCAAGGAGGACAAACCTGCCATACTGCTGTGCATGGAGCACAAGTCCAGAGATTTTTTTTAGGTCATGCCCATTACCAGAACCACATTTATTTGTGATGTAGTAGTAGTAGCAGTAGTAGAAGTTGTAGTAGTAATAGTAGTAGTTATAATAATAAATGTGCGGGCATTAACTGAGTGGCCTTTCTCAAGGGAGTTGCTATCATTTGGTGCTAGAAGGAGCTCTGTAGGGAGTGTGGGATCAAATACCCCCACCACACTAATTCCCCCTATTACTGTGCTTATTAGTCTGTTCGGTTATTTCATTAATCTCTTTGGCTAGAGCTAGAATGAATGTTAAGGCAGGTTTTTTTTATTGTGTACTTTCCCTGGCTGGGATTCCTCCAATTTCTGGAGCATTACAGCAGCTTTTGCAGGCAGCTTCGAGAATACCTCCACCAAGATATGCATAATACATTATTTACAGAGAAATTCCTAAAGAAGAAGCTGCCCTTTAAAATAAACTTTGCTAGACCTAGGCAAATAGATACAGAAACATTAGAGTCAGAGCATTTTATTCTACATGAAAGGATTCTTTTTTTTACCAACCAACAGCTGTGCTTCATGGATAAGCCCCAGCAGAAGAGAACATGTCCATAGCTGTTACAGCTACTTTAAAGGACTATTGCCAATATCTAGCTTTGTCACTTTCTTCTCAGTGTTTTGCAACTTTAAAATAAAGTAATTTCTTTTCTAAATATCCTCTCGACTGGAAAACATACCCTTCAGTATTTCCTCCATTATTTTCTGTACACAGGCAAGGTGAGCACATGTAGGGCTACTCTAAGACAGAAGCTTTTTAATTTGTATGAATGTGGATCTGATAATCAATGTAGAGTATCCTCTTATCCGAAACACGAAGACTTTGGTGGTCTGGATTCTTCTGGTAAACGCATTTGCTTTCCTGGAAGGCAGTATGTAATTTCACATAGGCTCTGCTCAGAGAAGAGGACAATTGCACTGTAGGCACTTAAGTTTTGTATATACTTTGGAAGATGGTAGCCAGCATATTTAAACATATGAAATGTCACTTTATTCCCTGATGTCAGTTCCCAAGAACAGTCTTACAAGAAGGCCAGCAAGGACCAGTCATAGTTTCATTCTCAATGTTAGGTGAATATGTTGCAAATACTGGCACCACAATCAGCATTGATTACACTGGCTGGTAGCACTGGTGTGAGACAAGTCCAGATCGCGGCTGATCAGGGACACAAGACTACCATTCAGCCTGGGGAAAGCTATTTCAAGTCCTCCTTTGCAGGGCTGTTTGCAGCTGGGTTGCCTCGGAGTTGCATATCATGCCATGCAGTACCATGAATGGTACTGCAAACTGTCTAGTACATCAGGGAAGAGCTGGTGGGGTCTATGCCTCTCCCTTTGCTCCAGCCTCTGTTGTCTTCCATTCAAGGATGCCACCACTCAGGCCCTGCTTTTGCTCCTCAGAAAAGATTTTACCTATCCTGTTCATTTTGACATATAGACTGCTGACTTGTTGATCTAACTTCACATTAAAAACCTTCTTTGAGCGTAACTTGAAGCTATCGTAGTAACATACTAGAAGCAGGGCATGTCCAACGGACATGAAAACATAAATGCTGGTTGTGCTTTAGTAACACGCTATGCTGGAAATTGTGCTGATTGAACTATTGGTGGTATATTGTGCTTATTTGTGGTTCACTGCCTCATCAATTTTCATTTGGGAACTGAAATGGAATTTGGAGGTGGATATGGTATTAATTAGGAAGGAAATTGGCCACAATATGCTTGGAGATAAAAATCTTTTCTGGTGGGAATCTGCTTTTGTATCATGGCCAAATTGTTAAAGAAGCATTTTACTGGAAAAGGCATTTTTATGTAATACTGTTACCCCTCACAAGAGAAAAAGTGAACCAAACACGAAGATGATTGGATTANCCCCCCCAATCTAGAAAAAGGCACTTTCTGGCTACAACAGATTCTTAAGAATAAACCTTTGATTGGTAATGCCCACTACATAGCCCATGCATAGCTCCCATGTCTGTGTAAGTAGTTAGGCAGTTCTCATCATCATGGCACTTCACATTATTCATTTGGCCACACTGTCAGGAACATAAGACAATTCTAAGACATTCACAAAGCCATGCATAGCTACCACATCTGCCCTATAGCTCATAAGTGCTATTGAAGCACATCTTATATACAAGCACTATATAATGGTGTGGATTTTTTAAAAGTTAGGTAAGAGTTTGACAGTGAATTCTGATTTAAGGCTCTCTGAGGTTGATCAACCTCAGATGCCAAAACAGAGCTTCTTCAGGCTTTGAAGGAGTTCAGTTTCCTTCCCAATTGCAGAGCACAGCTTCCTTCAATTGAACTGGCCCTGCATGGGGTTTCTTGCTCTACTGGGTCCTACGTGTAAATCAGGGCAACAAGGTGATAGCAGCAAGGCCAGAAAATGGAAAAAAAAAATAAAAAATTGAAGGATACACACTGGTTACAGTCAGATGTAAAGCAATGAAAAACGTCACAGGAAAGGAGGCAGGAGAATCAGGGTGGAATACTATTTGGGAGAGGAAAAGGCAGGCCAAAGAACATGCTAGGAGACTGAATGAAATTCATTAGAGGACTTGTAAGACGCAGGAAAGAATGAAATATAAGGAAGAAAAGCAAGAAGTGACTGAATGGTGTGGAAAAACTGAGTGGAAACTGGAGAGAACAACTCTGGCAATCAATAGAGGAGTTGAAAGCTGACAGCAATCCAGGAATTTAAATTCAGGGAGTGAAAGACTAGAGCCAGGGTGATTGTCAACATGAAAACTGAAGTCTGGTCTCCTATGGAAGGAAGGACTTGAAATAGAAAAAAAACAAATTCAGGGGAAAGGAAGCTGAACTCACCAGAAGATAGAAAAGAGACAGGTAGTTGGATTTCCAAAGAGAAGGAAGATAAAAGTGGAATAGAGATCGACCTGACAGGAGAAGGCAGTAAGAGTGGGAGTCTGGCATCTCTGCAGCGGTTTTGGGAGTCAGACGACAGGTGCCTTGAGCCAGGTCTCAGCGAGAGAAACACCTGGCTAGAAATGCAAGAAGCAAGCGAGGAAGGAGGGGCCCAAAAAGCCTTCGTGGGAAAGCTGACAAAAGCCAGGGAGATGGGTTAGTGTGGTGGTCCTATCATCCATGTTGTAGCAGACAACTCTGAGAAAGAGACTGTAGCCCAGCAAAGGAGCTAATCTGGGGACATGCCATCGTGGTTTGATACCAGGAGTCTAATTGCTTTGTGGGGAGTCTTGTGGAAAGGACAGTTCTATATTTCTTAGACCAAACTGTATACTCTTAAGACTACCCAGGGCCTGAAAAACTGTGGCTGTGGCTTGTGCCTGGTGGCTTGAGGAGAAAGGGATGTCTTAAGTAAGAGTTTTTTACTTTTTATATTAAAGTAAATTGTATTTCTCCACATGGCACAGCTGTTAAATTTGGGGGAGAGAGAACAAGCGATCAGAAGGGGCAGCAATTTACCTGTCATAGTGGGAGACATTGGGCTTTTCTGGGAGCTCAGATTTACAACTCTCCTTAAAGAGCTTCCCAAAGAAGAGCTATCTCTTACCTGGATGTGCTTGGCTGGAGAGATTGCTTTTAGCCACAACATTAAAATTAGATGTCAGAAAACTCAAGGTCAAGCTTTTGCTGTTCTCACAGCTTTAAATTTTTAAAAACTTTAAGGACTTACTTTAGAAAGGGTCCATGGTTGGAAAGCTAGCAGAAATGTTTAGCAGATCTGCAAAGCAGCTCTACTTATTTATACAGAAGACCTCTTCTGCACCAGAGCAATTTCAGTCCATGAAATGCTCAAAGATGCAGTGCCACCTTTTGGACAAACAGATGTCATGTTAGGTCAGGTATGAAGTTAAAAAAAGGAGGGAGAAAGAAGTAAGAAGTGACATTCAGGCCTTGGCCAGAATTGGTTCTCCGAGAAATGATCGGTAGCAAATGGAGAAGATAATTGGGAGCAGTACTCATGAATGGCTGTCTGTTTTTTCTTTAGCAAATTTATGACTTTATTTCCCAATTGATTTGAAAAGCTTTTTAAGGTCAGTGAAGTCTACAACTGTAAAAAAAAAGAAAGCAAAATGAAGGAAGACAAAAAAGCACGCTGTGGTTATACAGAACTGGAGTATGGGTGTTAACTCACAGTGCTGGGCCTTGCCGGCTGTAATGTTAGATAAGCGGTACCAATTTCTCCAGTGACTACAAATCTACAGTGCATGATCTTCACAATCTAGAGAAGAACATTCAAACAAATATGTATGCTATCATCTAGATCCAAGGGGACCAAGACCTCTGTGGTCTTGAAGATTTAAAGGCTGACAGCACAGAAACTGTACATGGTTCTCGCCTAGCAGAGGGATACTTTAAATGATATATCACTCATCTTCAGTTAACTGTGAAGTCTGTGTATTAGCTTGACTAGCCAAAGCATCAGCAAACAAGAAGGAAGCTAACCATACAGAAAGGTGAACTGATTAGTCTGGAAATCACATATCCACCCAGCGGTACCCTCCTGCTGTGCTATACTTACTTGAGGTAATCTCTGTAGGTTAACTCTTTCCTTGAAAACACTAAAAGGATATTCTGCAAATAAAGTGCCCAACACCGGAATTAGCACGAAAAAACCTAGGCTCTGTATCTTTCTGCAGTGTAAATCCTTTGGCTTGTGCCCAGTCCAAATCTGACAACAAGGTCTTCGATAATTTCCTCCATTTCTTCTCCCTGTATCGTAACAGCAGCAGCAGCCATTGCAGCCCTTGCTCAGAAAAACTCCTGTGGGCCCTAATAGTCAGCCACGAAATAATATCCACGTCAATGATCAATCGTCACGGTACCCTAGCGCTTTCCTGGAAATGCTGTAAAAAGGACTCGCAGTCTGAAGCAGGACAATATTCTGCTACAGGCTCCTGCCACTGCCAGAGCTGTTACCCCACCAAGGGGACGGCAGGCTAAAATTCCAGCAGCAAGCATCTGTAAGACTTCTCCATTTTGTCACCGCTGCCACCTTCAGCAGTGTATTGGGTCTGGCTGAGATGGAGTTAATTCTCCCCATAGCAGCCCTTGTAGTGCTGTGCTCTGCACTGGTAGCTAGAAAGGTGTTGATAACACACCAGTGTTTTGGCTACTGCTGAGCAGTGCTCACACAGCATCAAGGCTGTCTCCCCAACATTTTCGCTCCCCTCACCAGCAGGCTGGGGCTGGGCAAGAACTTGGGAGGGGACACAGCCAGGACAGCTGACCCAAACTAACCAAACAGATATTCCATACCATATGACGTCAGCTCAGCTATAAAAGCTAAGAAGGAAGATGGAAGGGGGGCCATTTCTCATCTTCTGAAGCAACCACTACATGAACTGAAGCCCTGCTTCCCAGGAAGCGTCCAGACATCGCCTGCTGATGGGAAGTAGAGAATCACATCACTTGTTTTCCTTTGCTTTTGCATGCACGTCCTTTGCTTTCACTTTATTAAACTGTCCTTATCTTGACCCACGACCCTTTTGTTATATTTTCTCTCCCTGGCCTAGCTGAGGAGGGGGAGTGATAGAGCAGCTTTGGTGGGCACCTGGTGCCCAGCCAGGGTCAACCTACCACAGGCAGCCTCCATCTTATCTCCTAGTGACCAGAGCTGGAGTTCAGGGATCTGGGGACCCTTCTTATTTTGTGTGAAATTCCTGGTAGGTATCTTGCTGGTCCTAGGACCCAGCAGGTATTTAATCTGTCTCTCCCTTGTGTGCCAGCACAGGGATCGTTATTAGACTCTTCTGTCTACTCCCTTTTCTTCTCACCAACTTGGCTGATTGAAGGCACAGACAGTTTTCTGCAGAAGGGTGAACTACAGAGCACGCACATATTGCTGCTTCCTAGTAGGGAAGAGGTGCTTTCAAGAGTGACACAAAGTTCTTGTTCCCAGCGGCGTACCGGTCCTCTCCCCAATGTTTCACTTGTCTCTGACAAAGGGTATCGTAAAGCACCCTCTTTCTATCTCCCAGCCCATTCCAATAATGCTGTGGATTGAATATGATTTGATCTATGGCCTGGCTAATAACACTATCTCCTTTTTTTTTTTTTAGCTTGGCAGCTAAAACAAAAATACGATGAAGAAAATGCATTTCAACTGACAGAAATCCTTTTCATTGAATTCCAAGCAAGATATTTTGGTTTTGTTTTGTGCATTTTTCTCATGCTTTAAAAAATAAAATTTAGCTGAAGTTAGTCTTGAAATACCACTAGAAGAATACTACCTATACTATATATATTTCCAAATTTTAAAATATTTTTATTGTTTCAGTATTAAAAAAGAAATTATTAGAATTGTATGCCCAACCAAAAAAAAAAAAATCCATTTGATTTCATCTGTAAGTATTTGTGCATTTTTTCAAGAATTCAGATATTGGCAGTCCAAAGCATGTTTTTCTTAAGTGAATAAATGATGCATATGTAAAAATACATCTGAATGTAATCATATCTTTCCATTCAGGTATGTGTTAGGAAAAAAATCGTGTTTGCTTTTATTAACAATGGATCTGAAAACATAAAGAAGTAAAGGCAGACCACGCACAGAAAATGATATTAGAAGCTTATATTATACTCAAATTTAGTTCGGATGCCTCTACTTCACCTGTGTGCAGTGGGGGCACGTACCAGCAAATAGCAATTAACTGTTTCTGTTTTCCATGCTCTGTACTTGCCTGGTATTGTGCTATTGCTGTACTGTGCTGTATTGCAGTTCTGTTGCTTTATTTTTTAAATACATGTCGTGTTACGGGGATGCGATACAATATGACAAGACAGTTAAACCTGTATTTCTGCACAAACACAGCAGCTGCTGTATCTGTGATTCTGCAAGGGGGAAAAAGGTGACCTGGGAATGTAAAGTGAAGGGCCTGACTCCAGCTCTTCTCTTACACCAGCTTCATGCAGGCACCATAAAATTCAGATGCAATGGAACTGAGAGTTAAGCCATTGTCTGTCTTGTCATGGGCAACTAAACCTGTTAACAGGAGCAAGGCTTCTTTTCACTTTCCCCAGATAATCAAGTTTGGTAGAATCTAAAATGCTATAAAAGGGGGACATGCACATTAAAGTGATGGACCAGCAATCTACAGGTCTTAGGAAAAAAAATGCCCAAATCTCATTCACATAGCAGTCTCCAATAAATGAGAGAGAGGAAATAAGGTGTTAGCCCTATTAAAAATACAGAGTAAAGTAGCTGCCATGCATAAGAATAAGGTGATGGTTTAAACCTGAGGTCATGCCGCAATTTTTTTTCCTGAGGTGCTAAGCATCTCCAAATCATCATCCAATATTCATGCCAATATGCTCCAATTAGAGAGGTGACTAAGTAGCAATACACAATATGCAAGGGAGGAAAAGCTACAGACAGCTAAAGAAGCTTCTCTTCACAATTGCAACAAGAAGGTCTTCTAGTGGGTGCATCAATTTCACTTAGGACCCTGAGTTGTTTTCCAGTCCACACGCAGGAGTTGTTTTCCCTTAACAGGACTGATATTATTAAAGCAATACAAACCTTCTCCAGGATGAACACAGCTGCAGTGAGCAGCTTTTGAGGTAATAGATTGTCCTCTGTATTAGAAGCTGGATCAGTATAACTGCTTTAAAAATATCACTCTGTAGTTACTCTATGAGTACATCCTCTATAGTTGCACATGGAACTTGGTTTAGGTCTTCCTCAGATGTTTGAAATACTGTTTTCTTCTATCATTGTTGGGCCACAAATCAACGTGCACCTCCCTGTTATCTCACATTAATGCTGTTAAAAAACAAATGATGCTCCCATAGCTGGCATGACATGAAGTGACAGTGCGTGCTAAGTCCGTAGACTGTAGGTGTCCCACCACCGCTTCCCATGAAGATTTTCTGTATTTCAGTGTGAACTCCTCTATGTGGTAGCATTGAGTGGCCTTGTTGCAAGAAAGAGTTGGTTGTTCTGAGAAAGAATCTTGGTGTAAAAGGGTGGGATTTCATCCACCTTGAGGCATTTGCACCCATTTACATTATGGCTGAATCAAAGCTGTTTCCTACATTCAAATCTGGTGGGAGATTTTCTTGGTTTACTGATCTGTTTTGGGGGGAAAGAGAGTTTGTTGATTCAACAACACAATAGATTTTGCAGATTCTGTCTGCTATGTCCTGGAGATAATAACCCATTGAAACATTATTGGAAGGTTGTTGTAAAACTCCTGGGACGAAGCTCCTCAAATCTTCCTGCTTTGCCTGTAGCAGTTTATGTTGTTGTTGTTAGGATCTGCCTGGATGAATCAGGGGTCACATTACTTGAGCAGAAATCACAGTTCAGTGGACAACAGAAAGTGGTACCTAAGAACAGAGTGCTCATACTTCTATTTGTACAGTTCCTACATTATTGGGGGGTGTGTGTGGAAATACTTTGCAGGCAGAGGGTTTGAGGCTTGTTTACACCTTCCTGATGCAGCAGTCAGCAGAGAGCAATTGGTGCAGCTGGACCAGTTTTAGCCTACTACGGAGAGCAGCAGCAGTCACATGCTCTGCTGATGGGGTGCTTAGCGCAATCTATGTGTGTCCTTCCCTGTTCCTAATTATCAGCACTGGAGCATCTATATTAATAACCTGCTGCAAACTGTTCCTAAGAAAAGCCATGAGAGTTGCCTCACATATTCATGCCTGCTCTCTACATGCAGCTGTGGCACTGGAGTAGCAAGAGACAGCAAATGAAATGTATGTGGGCTTCTGCCCTCATTTCTGGCCCAGTTCTGTAGACCTTATGTGCAGTGGACTGCACGAGTAACTCTCATGCAAATGTACTTTCTAGAAGTGCAGATTATCTTATACCTTATTCATCAGCAGAAAGTTAAATACTAGATGGAGGAAGTATTTTCTCATCCAGATCTCCTCTGTCTGATTTTGCAGTCTCCCTATACATTTTTTCAGGTGAAAAATGCTCAAAAATAAACATTCATGTAGTATCAGGCAGCATTTATGATGCAAAAGAGAGTGTATTTTGGCAATACCAATGTTTTCTGTAATTGGGAAGACCGCAAAAGTATGTACTTGACTGAACTCTTGAGTGGCAAGTATTTTACTCACAGTAAACAAGATGATCATCAGAGAGACATTCACAGGAGAGAGACCAAATCAGTGAGTGAGCAGCAGATGGGGCTTGAGATTCAAAAATGAAGAGCACGGGCGACTTCATCTCCTAAATCTATTATTGATTAAACCATGAACAGTCAAGACTCTCATTTCACTGACGTTTAGTGCAGCAGCTCTTGGCTGCCAAGCTTAGGGAGTAAGCAACCTAGCAAGAATTAGAAAAGAGTTGGATAACAGAGTCTATACAGATGAAGAGCAATCATACCATTGTTATGAATAATAATTCATGGACTGCTTAGGCCATTTGCACAAATACTAAAATCAGACATGAGGAAAGAAATCTTTAGCAGTACTGGTGGCAGCACAGCTGCACAACTGTGGGGCTGGCACAAATTCCTTGTTAATGAAAAACTGATCTCCTGAGTACTGCTATCTGCAACATCTTTCACTTCTTCCTACTGAGACTCTCTCATCCCAGTAGTGGCTGATGCACATTTACAGAAGTATGGGTAGCTCTGCCTCATCAGAGAGTGATGCTTTGATTTTCTTTTTCTCCCTTAGCACCAAAGTAACAGATTTTCTTTCCTACCATGTTGCCGCCTTCTTCTTTTTGATGCAGTNGACCCCAGCCTTCTCTTGGGTATGATACCCAACCTTTTCTTTCAGCACAGGATTTTCTCTTTCTTCAAGCTTCTCTTCTAACAAAATCTGGACACTTTTCTCCGGGTCTTAAGCCAGTGACAATGCAGTGACCACCTGTTTCTGCAGGGCAAATAGTGCCTAGGCTGTTAATGGAGTTATTGCTCATTTTTTTCCTACTTCCTATTCTATCTTGTGAACAGGGAAGTTTTTTTGGCTCAAGTAAGCCACTGAATATCCAAAGACAGTGCATAGGGCTAGAATTCTTACTCTTCTGTGTTCCCTCTTCCTGAACATGATTGATATGGTTCCTACTGACTTTGAGAGATTTCCCTAAGGGCAGTTGGTAGTACCAATAGGCTTTTGGATTACAAAATGCTATGTCATGCTAATCCTGAAAATTTGCTGTCCTCTTGCTTGCAAATTGTGGCCTGAATCTGAGCTCTTCAGAGACAGCACTTCTGCTCTACTCCTCTCCATAAGCACGTACCTCTAACAGAGTGTGTAGAGCAGATCTTGGGAAAGGAGCTGCAGTGTGACAGCCTCTGTGCCCATTTGCTGAAAAAT
>VYZV01043205.1:1136-20693 GCA_013401275.1 Pandion haliaetus | reverse complement strand
TGGCTCCATCTTCTTTACTCACCCTGTCAGGCATTTATCCACATGGATAAGATCCTCCTCAGCCTTCTCTTCCCCAGGGGCTGAACAGTCCCAGCTCTCTCAGCCTCTCCTCATGTCAAAGATGCTCCAGTTGCTTAACCATCTTTGTGGACCTTCTAGACTCTCTCCAGCATGTCCATGTCTCTCTTGTACCGAAGAGCCCAGGACTGGACCCAGTAGCATGTGTGTGGCCTCACCAGTGCTAAGCAGAGGGGAAGGTTCACCTCCCTTGATGTGCCGGCAACGCTCTTCCTCATGCAAGGAGGCTGTTGACCTTCTTTGCTGTGAGAGCAAATTGCTGGCTTATAGTCAGCTCGCTGTCCACCAAGTCCTGGAAGTTCTTCTCTGCAGAGCTACTTTCCAGCTAGTTGGTCACCAGTGTGTATTGGTGATGGGGGTTATTTCTCCCCAGGGACAGACTTGGCATTTTTCCTTGTTGAACTCAATGAGGTTCCTGTCAGGCCATTTTTCCAGTCTGTCAGGGTCCCTCTGGATTGAAGCATGAACCTCTGGTGTATTAGCCACTTCTCCCGGTTTTGTAACATCTGTGAACTTGCTGAGGGTGCACTCTCTCTCCCATCATCCTGGCCATTAATGAAGATGCTGGACAGTACCGGCCCTGTATCGACCCCTTGGACACACCACTAGCGACCGGCCTCCAGCAGGACTGTGTGCCACTGATCACAGCCCTCTGGGCCTGTCAACCCAGCCAGTTTTCACACCACCTCACTGTCCACTTATCTAACCTGTACTTTGTCAGCTATGTCTATTTTAAGCCCAAGCGGTAAAAACTGGAGTTTCCAGATGGAGGGTCCTGTCTTGAGCTGGAGAGGGGGCAAACTTAAGCCATTAGCTGTGTATATAGCACGGGGTAGTTGTTACAATCAACTACCTGAGTGCTTTTGATTCTGTGATAAAGAAGACGGTAAAGGCCCTTTTCAGCTTCCAACAGCACTTAATCCAAACAGAGCATGACCTGATCTACCTGCAAACTGCTGTCATCATATTTTGCTCTCTATTTTGTCTCAAGGGTTGGTTACATCTTGTTTCCTGCTAGACACACCTGGCCACTTTTGATTCTGCTCCATTTCTTAAGAGGTCAGGTCTTTAGGCAAGCAATAAGAATTGCCAGTGGTGTTCAGAGATTTACAGGTTTGTTCTATATCCTGTAGGCTCAATCCTTTGCACTTGTTCAGAAACCCCTGCGATGGCTAGCTGAGCTGGTTTGTTTTTTGTGCTGGGCTCTTTTTTCTTTCCCTTCTAAATTTATTAACATGATTTTCAATTACTTTTAGAACCCTGATAGTAATTTATTTTTAATTATCTACACTATGTAGCTGTAACTTGCTAAATATTCAGGTCAGTTTAAGGTCTCCATCTGAAAACGAGTACTACGGTCATGGAAAGGCTTTCAATCTAGTTCTATTATTGTTATTAATTCTAATTAAAATAGTACTTAGTACTTATCTAGCGGTTTTATGTCTGGAGTATTTTGTAAACATTTACCAATTAATTTTCACACAATTATTGCAAGGTAGGCAGGAAATAACAGTGAAAAAATCTGTAGCATAGAGTGAAAAGAAGAAAGTCACTTATCTACAATAAAAGGAGTTCATGAGCATGTGCTGCCCATAGGCTCCTTCTCTTGGAAGTCTATATAGTTTCCTGCATATGCGTGTGGACCCACCCACTGTACAGTAGCAGAAATCATGCATCTTGACAGCAAGTAAGCTAATGCACATTCTGTTTCCTCTCAGCAGGGAATAGAGAGCAGAGAAGTTCACATCATCTGGTTCAGCCTGAAAAGAAATTTAACCAACCTAAGGTCAGGATTTAAAGAGACAATAGGTCTCTCTGTCTTGATTCAGAGCCATAAAAAGAATTGGATTCTTCAGCATATGGTTAAGTACCAAGGGAAAAGGACTAAATAGACAAGATTGGATTGAAAGGAAGAGAATAGATCTAAAATTCAAATTAGGGAAGCAATGATAAGTCCTTGGCCCTGTTACCAAATTTGACACTGACAGAGATTAGTCTTGGCACCATCTGTAATGAGAGAGTTGGGGTGCTTTTAAAGCTAAATTTGCTGCCAATATCTAAAAGGTTTGCCATCCATGGATGAGCACATCGTGTCAGAAGGCCAAGAGCTATTAATACAGTCACCACATAATGAGTGGGGAAGACCAAAGGAACAGCTTCTGTAAGATTAAAGGGAGTTGCAAGTCAACACCATTTCTGCAGTGTTACAGTTCTGTGGACCAGCTACAGCTGAAGTCTGTGTCTCCAGTGGTGCCCATCAGCAATGCAAAGCCATTGACCAGCACATTTGCCAAAAGAAGCCCCAGGGGGCATAAGCAAATTATTTACTCAGGAAAAAAAAAAAAAAGAAATTGTTGGCTCTATGCCTTGGAACAGAATGATGCCAGCATTACTCTTCCAAGCATAAGATGGATGCACAGTCTGATCACCAGCCATCAGGAAAGATGATGAAGAAGCTATTGCCAAGTCCTCCTAAGAGCTGTGCCATTAACATGCCATGGGCTGAAGACTTCCCAGGACTTTTCCCATAAATGGGACAAAGTACCTCAAAGTGTATGTTGCTTGCAAATGGCTCCTTTTTGTGTATCAGAGGGCAGGACCCACACAGTCAAATGAAGCATGAAGCAGGGTGAAGGCAGAGAAACCACCCTTATCCAGGGCTGGCCAGTTCTAAAAGACGTAATGGCAGAAGACATTGTCGTGTAAAGGATAGGCTGGGTATGTGCAAGAAAAGATGTTGTTTAGTGTGTCCAAGCAGTTATTCCTGCTGTCACGAGATAGACAGGTACTGAAATAAGCCAGAAGTGTATAGCATGGATTACTGGTTGCAAGTGTGCAGGAAATACTGAAAGGGGTTTATGGAGAATGGAGAAGGAATGTCAGAAGCACATTGCAGTCTCAATGTATTGCCTCTACCTACACCCAAAATGAGAAAGCGTTGTTTACTTTTACAGGAGGCAGCAGAGATCATAGCTGTTTTCTGTTCTTTTGAGCTGTGGAGACTATTGGGAGCATACTTGGATAGGACCTATGATCATAAAGGAGCATTTACAATAGGAAAACTTTAAAAACAATGTGATAGCTAAAGCCCTGAAGAACCCAGTTCATTACCTTCTACTCTAGTGACAGCTGCAAGGAGACCCTGGCTTGAACACAGCGTAGGTTCCTACCCCGTGTCAAAAGAAAACCTCAGAAACCTCAGAAAATATCAGCTCAACACATTATTTTTCCCTTTTCCTTTGTTCCTTAAGGAGCTGTGCATACGTGCCTCACCCTGCATGAGTAGGTCAAGAGTCTGGCATTTGGAGGCAAGAAACTCAGTTCATTTCACAAACATTATTGTGGCAGAGGAGCAAACTCACTGAAACCTCTAATAAGAAGCCTTGGCAGCCATGGCAAGGGTAGCAATGTAGGAGCTTAGCCTATCTGAGCTTCTGGGTTAGCACCCAGAGAAACAAAAATCTGCTGGAGCAGAGTCTATACTATTCAAAGCACTGATCCATCCTTCACTCAAGGCATCTCCATGTGGTGTGCAGTGTGGCTCAAAAGGTCCTCTCTGTCCAGTCCCCAGTGCTCTGCTCTGCCTGATTTCTTTCGGTTTTGTAGTCGGGTCAGGGGGCTATGCCTTCACAGGCAGTAGCTATGCCATGACCCACAGGCAGTGTTTCCTACAGTTGTTCTACACTGACGTCACCAGCACCCTTCCTACTCCTCATGGGTGCTGGGCCAGCATCGGTGATACCAACTCCTGCTCTCCTTTCACTTCAATGCGTTCACTGCCAAATTGGAAAAGGAAATTGCTTGATAGTTTCCTGCCTGCTGAATAATTGAAGATTTAGGTTAATACTTTGATCCCATAGGAAAACCTCAGCCATTGCCCTACTTTTCGTGCATCGCAGAAACGAGGCTGTGCATGGGTCTCTTCACAGCCAAGTACATGTCACGGTTCCTCAGCCTAGATGCTTGGCACATGGCCTGGGCTGGGGGAAGCTTTGGACTGGAGCAACAACTGTTGTTTGGGCTGATTGTACAGGTTAACTTGTAACAATCTAAACTTGATCCTTAAATACCTGTTTTTAAGGGGTGGAGTTTGCCAGGATCATACCTTAGAGGCTGGGGCACATGCTGTAGGCTGTCCTATCAAGGGGCCTATGCTGGGGAAGGTCATGGGCCACCATGTGCCTGCTGAAATCACCTGAAGTCTGCCCTGAGACACATGGAAATGATGGAGAAACTATCATGTGACAAATCTCCACCATTATCCAGTCAGTGAAACACAGAGTGCCCTCGCTCAAACAAATTTAACAAAGAAACCGGCAGTGGCTAGGGCTGGAGGCACACTCTTGGGGGATGAGAGGACAATCAGTGCCAAAAAGGGTAGAGACACCCAAGAGGAACTGTGACTGGGGGTGATCAATGCCGGGGCAGGGACACACCTGAGGGACTGCAGCCTTGAGCAACCCAGGCAAGAGCAGTAAGATCTAGAGGGACTGTGGCTGTAGGTGACCATGTGGTGGGGAAGGGTGTGGGGGGGGAGATAGATGTTTTTGAAAGTTTTAAAAATCTAATTTTTCTTCTTTTTCTCAATACCCAGATGAGTTACTGGGTGTTTGTGTTGCCTGGCAATAAATGAACTAAAGTAACATTACCCAATGTGAGATTCGTCTGCCCGTGATAAATGTCCTGCTGCATCTCACTCTAGGGTCATCAGTGGTATCCAAAGGTACAGCAGTGATAATAATAACGATATTGAGGACACTAAACCAGACTCTGGATTCAGGATAATCAAGACAGAGTGAAGGGCACATGGTAGCACCAACACTATCTGATTCCCTCCATTTCAATAGACATTTTTAATATATATCTCATATCATATATAATATATATCCTATCATAATATATAGATACATTCATGTGTGTATGCTTAAACACATAGGTATCGTTGAAAATATTTTTTATATATGCATATGTTAATTTCTAGTATATATTAACATAGTTTATTATATATAGCATATTTCCGTATACATAAATTTATATATAAATATTTAAAACTGTGTACATAAAAATAATCTACTCCATATGTACTACACATATATACTAGATACAACATAACATATTATAAGCAATCAAAAGATTTAAGCCATATACTTTATGGGTTAATATACTGCTCCTTAGCCATCCAGTCAGTGTCTCTGACAGACAATATCTTTCTACACTAAAACTCAGATTATTTTGAACTTTTAGACTATATTGACAAAAACTCAATAGATTCCTGAAATGTGACTGGGGATTTTTGCTTGTTTCTTTTTTAAAAAAATGCAATTCTTGGTTGTACGCATATCTCCACATATGTATGTATGTTTGCTTGAAAAAAAGAGAAGCTGTTTTTCAGATTAAAAATGCTTTAAAGTTGTTTTTATGAACTTCAGAGAAAAAAATGTGTCTTCCCCCATTCCTATCAGCAGGTTTTGCTCTTCAGCAGTTATCAGAAATTCTGCTGATTCTCTCGCGTGGGAACCACCGGGACAACTCGTGGCCAATCCTGTCCAGTACCTGTTGATGAGAAGAGATGGAGTCCTGGGGACTACAGGAGACTTTGGGCTGGCCCCATGCAGGAAACCAGCAATGGACCAGCAATGCAATGAACCCATTAAGGCTTTATACTTAGGAAAAAAAAGACTGAAGCGTCTACTAACAATACATATGAGGTCGTTTTGTCTCACTATGTAGCGCAATGCCATTTTTTCTTAATAATATTTCTGTTCACCTTTCAAGACCCAGTGTAATATAATTCCTTAATCATGACAGTTTGGCACCACATCTAAATTTACAGCTAAATGTGGCTTTCATTGAAGTCAACCCCCTGCTGGCATCCCAGTGGCCATGAAAAGAAAATGTTCTCTTTCACTGCAGAAAAAAGCGAAGGTGGCTGTAAAAGAATAAATGAGCTACTTATCAAACTGCATTTCAAATCTGTACTTTTAAATGTACGGAGTATTTTAAGTGACTTATTTTCTTCTACTCTCTCTTGCTAATTGGTTGTTCCTGTACCCCCCCCCAAAAAAAGGAAAATTAAGTAAAAGAAAGCAGAAGTGCTGATCAGAGAATAGATTTGATTTCTCACAGCATGGTCATGCTGTGGTTAGTTAGCCACCTACTCAGAGACATTCAAGGGCTATTCAGGAGCAGGACTATTCAGATACACCCTGGCTTAGGGGAACTTTTCAGGCCAGCTTCTAAGTGATAAGAGTACATACACACTGTCGCCCATTTGGTGCTGGGTGAAATGATATGATATGATAGTCAGACAGACTTTAAAGGAATGGCTGGAGAGATGAAGTAGGGAGCTGTCGTCTGTGTAATAAAAAACAGAATCACACTGAAGCTGTTCAAAACAACATTGGTTGAAGTTTTGGGTTTTCTTTTAATACTGTGTTTTACTGAAATGTTACTGTGAAATAAGCTGTGGAGGGGTAGGGCAGCTCTATGTGATGTTTCATTTCACTTCTGGATACCAAGGGAGATGAATGTATGGGGGCCCCCAGCCTGCGCATTTCCATTGCCATTCCTCCAGAAATGAAATATCATGTACAGCAACTTATTCTTTATGGCTTAATTTCCTTCTGCCCAAGCAACCAATCAGAAATACAAATGAACAAAAGCAATTCTACAATAAAACTGTATGTGTATTATATCACAGCCATATTATTCTGAATATTTTCTCTGTTTTTGCCTAAGGATCGATGGATAACTGAAAAACAATAGGAAATATTTTGTTTGCTTCTTAAAGAAAAAACAGAACCACCCAATTGATAATAAAAACTGGTATGTGCTTTTCTGTGAATGCATTCTAGCATGGCAATTAAGTATTGAGTAAATAATAAACATCTCAAGGCAAACCTTTTACAGCCCAAATAAGACAAGTGAGTTACAAAATGTTCACTTGTAATAGGAAAAAAAGTGCTTCATCATCACTGGAAGCAACATGAAACAACTGATGATACAATTCAATTCCTGGTGCTTTCTCGGCAGCCCAGTGGAATACTGGGTATTGTTTGGAAGGAATGAATTCCTTCACTCAAGCGTGTGGAAACCAACATTTTCAAGACTTCTCAAATTCTGATGCTGTATTAATCCAGGAAAACAGAAAAAAAATTCTCTGCATCCATCAAAGGTTTAGTTGTTTGTTCTTTTTTTAATCGAAGGGCCTTGAGGGCTATTTTACCTCACAAAGGTATCCAGCAAATGATTGCTTTCCGTAATAGTACAAAAAACATTGATCATCCAGCTGGCAGAGTAGCAGTCCTTTAATTAGTCCAATCTGCAGATTGGATGGTCCTCTGTGACACTGTCTGCTATTGTGTGAAGTATTGCTCCCGCTGAAGTCAATGCTACTACTGACATCTGCTGAGCCAGGTTTCATCTCTCAAGGACAGCTTGGTTTTTTGCAAAACCACACCGGCACCAATCTCTCAGGTTGCCTTGGGGCAAGGTCTCACTTCAGCTCTGGCTGGGGTGAACCCTGAGCCTCACAAGCAAGAGATCCCAGCTCCTAGGACCACAACTCTTTGGGTTTCTGGGGCTCGTACTTCCCCGTGAAGGCTTTCCTTGGGCAGATCCCTGCAGCCCTTAGGTTTGCAGTTTGGCTGTAGCCACGTTACAAGTGGACAGGGTCACAGACATGACAGGCTGTCTCCCGGGGACTTTGCTTTCTGTTTTGCTTGGGTACTTTGCTTGGGTAGTCAATTTTCTCAGCGTATTTTCCTGCTTGTAACTGAGAGTTTTGTTTGACCAGGAATGGCTTCTCTGGGTCGTGCTGTGCATCACTAATCGATAAGACACACACAGAAGCATAATGCGGAAATGAATTGATTTCTGTGAAGAGAGAAAATGTGACTAATTATTGCTAAGCCACCTGCCACTACAGCCAGATTGAAACATCTCCACTGTTCGCTGCTATGTTTAGCAGCAAATTGCTAGGTGTGAAGGCTTTCTGCCAGCAACGCAAATGCCCAGCACGAGAGGGTGCCTTCTTCATAGCACGATCCCACGACTTCAGCTTTTGTAGACACACTGGCCTCAAACTAGCAGCCCAGGTGCTGCTAGCAAAATGGAGGTGTACAGCTCATCCCATTCGCCTGGCTTTTAGGAAGGAATTCTGAAGACAGTTTGAAACTGAGCTAGGGACATGACCACGAAACTGCGGTCCCAGCACTGACCTTGTTATAGACATACCTGGAGCATGATCTGTCACAGAAAACTCTATTTGAATAGTGTTTTACCTCAATAGGTCTTGAGATGCTTGACAAAGATTACTCCCTTTTCCAGATGGGAAAACTGAGGCAGCGAGACAGTAGCAATGACCTTTGATCATCAAGAGAGAGATGGCAGAGGCTGAAAATGAATCCAAGTAATTTGCAAAATCCCTCCTAGATGCATTGTTTCCAACTATCTGCTTGCTTCTTCAGTTCCCCTGGGAAGTCATTTGCTCTGAGAGAAAAGAAATGACAGATTTCACTCGAGTAATTTTCAAAGCTAGTTATGTTATTACGTTGTTTATATCAATCCTAGACCTATGAAGATGACCTGGATGCTCAGTGTGGTTATGCCAGGTATATTGCATTGCAGCTTTGGCTGGTTGGTACTAGGATGTGAGTGATGCTTGTGCCTGTAACAAATCTATTCATAATGCCTTGATGCTATCTGCATTTTCTAGTCGTCATGGTTTTCAGACAAATCGTCCCTTCTTCCTCTGCTCACTGAAAAAATAAGCTTTTACCTCTTCTCCCAGGATCAACATGTGTCTGGGATTCCCTGATCTCATTGAAAAAAATCATACTGATTTCTCTAGTGCTTCTGAGCACCTGTCCTTTTAATACAATTTCTATACTGATGCATGGAAAAATTTGCAAGCTCAACAGTAGTGTCACGGTTGTTGTTTTTTTTTTTTAATGCAGACTGGTTACCTGTCAATCTGGAGAGTATGCTGTTTGCCCGCCACTGTAAAATATTTAATTTGTCATGCTCCTTCTCTTCCTCCATCCATTTCCAAATGGACATACAGACAAAAAGACAGGAAGACCTTCACTTGCTTAAGTGGGAATATCTAGGACTGTATGGGAAGAGAGTTTAATATCTCATATTTCAAATTAGTTACATCTCAGCTTTCCCTGCTTAAAGTCCCTTTGAAGTTCTTTTTTAATTGGATTGGACTCGGAAATTAATTATCATGATTCTCAGCAGTTACAGAGTGCTTTACCTTCCCCGAGCCTTGCTCAGACGTTAATGAATTAAGGACAGTTTGCATCTAATTTGGACTAGGTGACTAAACAAGTCAAGTTTCTATATACAGTGCCTCATTTTGCTGCTGCTGGGGGAAGTACCTGCTGGGGGATGGCTGACATTTAAGGGCTTGTGCAGTGAGGACACTTCCTTTTGCAGCATGGAGTCATTAGGGTTTGCTCCGAGCAGGTTTTCTTGGCATGCTGCTGGGAACAGTTGAGCTCTGCCTGCTCCCCAACACACCGCCAGCTGCACCAAGACACTCAGAGAAACAGCCAAAAAGCATGGACAGCATGTACCAGGGTAGATGGGCATATTAAAGTGCTAAATACATTCAACCATAATCAATGGTTCATTGCTGGTGGGTTAAACAACCTTCTCCCTTGCTGAAGGATTTTATTTGACAGCAAGGTTATAGTGAAACACAGAAATCCAATATCCCTTCTATAAAATACAGAAGGAGAAAAAAATGATGTGGACTAAAATTATGACTTAATATCACATTTAGTTTGTCCTTTGCTGGGATTGGTAGGCTGTGTTTCAAAGCTTTATAATTGATATTGCTCATAACACCAGGGAAAAAGAGAAAGAGGGCAGGCTATAAACTAAAAGATTGGAGCTGTAAGACAAGCATATTGTAAACCGACAATAGGGAACAAGGTAGTTAAGGGATCACTAGATGGCAGTCAGCTCTCCAGCAAGGATAATCGAGGTAGGGAGATATAAGCTTGTGGAAACACAAAAACAGCACAGAGGAAAGCAGCTGTAATGTCATAAAATTATTGAAATCATGTCAAATTTGCTTTGCTTTGCGCCAGGAGTCCCAGAACAGGCAATGCTCTCGCCAAAGTGGTCTCATTGTGTCAACGGATTTACTGACATGAGGAGAGCAGGTGGGATCGGTCTCTGCGCACACAAAGCAAGGAAGAGAAAGGAATTCAATTTTTAAAAAAAGGAAAAAAAGAAAATTGTCTTGCCAAGTCTTTCAGCCTTGTATTGGGATGTGAAAACGTGGTAGTTCAAGCTCAAGCCCTAATGAATTTTTAGATACAGATTGCACACATTAATGTTACTTACTGTGGGAGTGCCATACATTTTGGCGAGGCTGAAAACAATAGAATATGTGAGTGTCTGCAGAGTTTATTAATGTTGTTTATTATTTCTATTGCACTGGTCATAGTGCATAGGCCTGCGCTAACTTCAGCAGAGAATGAGATGTGTCCCCAATCCATAAGCCAATACCAGGGAATGCAATAAAATACCTGAATTTGGGGTCACCCCAGCATTTCCGTTCTGTGGTCAAGTTTAAGGAAAGCAGGGATTTGGAAGGCGAGGAGCACAGATCAAAGAGTAGCTATGGTTTAGTTCACCTGCTCTTTTCCAGCTCCTATGACTATCTTTTCCACATTAATACTCATCCAGAAACATGGCAAACATGGCTCAGTTCTCCATACAGCTTCCTGGAATAACTTGCAATTTTAAGGGACACAGGATTATGTGAGTTCCTATATACCAGCAAAGACTGTAGGATTACACTGAATAATGAGCTCCCCCATCAATACTGTACATTTGTAGCTGAACTAGGGCTACATTTTTCAACCTGTGGGGTCACAATTTCAAGTAGATGGTCACAATGAGAACTGGGAATGTATTACTCATAGCCCAAATTCTCCCAGTTGGCACTGCCACATGTAAGAGCTCTAATACAGGAATTTGTTAACATTAGTCCTGACACCTTTTTGTAAATGTTAAGACCAAACTTGTCTCCCTTGGGGGAATAAAAAATGCATCTTTTTAGAAAGTCACCTAGCTTTGCTTAATGACTTGGAATGATGGAGAGGTTACTGATTTGTCTGGTCACTTGCTTCCTCACCATTGCTCCAATAGGCATCATTCTGAGACAGTGATTTACAGGCAAAAAGCCTAAAACCTGCTAGTACCTTGGAGAAAGAGTACACAGATAAATCACTTTCCTGAGAACACACTGTCCCTCAGAGGTATTTATCCTGAAAACAGAGTAAACCTTGACTTGCAATATTTGGTGTCTCTTTCTCCTTATTTTTTCCACATGGATATCCCTTTCTTGGCCCTGACAGTTAGTCTCCAGTGTGATTATATCCAGTTTTCTTAACATTCAGTCCTTAGTTCTTTTCTACGCTTTACTAGATGGTTCTCCTATACTTTCTCCTTGCAACACAGCTTGTTGAATTCAAACAAGTCATCACTTCAGCTTCTCAATAAGCAATGAAGATGGTACACCTTCAGCCTGTCATGCTGAAATGCATTTTTCAGACTTCATATCCATGGTCTTTTTTCTCTGAACTCTTCTTTTTTTAACGTTATTTTCTCAAAAGTAGTGACAACAGAATCAGACTAGACATCTATGACATTTTTCCCAATGCTAGAGAAAGGGGAAGTACCACTTTCCTACACTTATATGCAAGAAATGTATTAGTGTCCTCACAAGCAGCCAGCCCCCGAGGAGTTAGGAGAAAACTGCTAGGAGGTTAATTGTTTATCCAACAAGGATACCTAACAAGATATCCAAGGTCTTCTCAAAGTTATTGCTTTGTAAGACAATCATCTAGTCCGTTTGGGCTCTGTTCTTTATTTCTAGAGGGATGACTTTATATTTAGCAGCATTTAAATAAATAATCTGAGAATTTTCAACAGGTAAAAAAAATGCTGATTCAATAAACTTAAAAGGACATGGTGGGGACACACATATTGTGTGTAATTAAACTTATGCCTGAGACTTGTCTGACGTCTTGACTGTATTCCCAGGCAAGCTGCCTTAAGAGTTCCCAAACCAAGGAGTCCTCTGTGCACTGTAGATAGAGAAGCTTTGTTTTTTGGCTCCCATAGATCCAGGGAGCTCATTCATCATTTATAAGAAGAACAAGTTGTTCCCAGTGTTTCTGAAATAAAATACTGTAGAAAGGGGAAAGGGAAGGAAATACTTTGGCTCTTCATTCTGATTCTGCATGAACATTTTCTTCAAGGTCTTGAGATTTTCAATGGAACTGAAATTTTGGGGGTGTCTACATCAGTATTTTAATTCAGATCAGCAGTGTACAGTTGAAGCAAATCTCCTCAGCATGCCAGTCGCCACACTTGGGCTCACATTTCAGAATAGTCTTGGATCATGTTCTTCCCTGATGAAGCTAAAGTATGGGAGGGACTCCTGTGGTGCCACCAACATGCTCCAATCACTAATGGGCCCACAATCTGTAGAGTTAGTCCATAGTCAAACCACTGAAAAGAAGGGTAGTGTGGGCCTGGGTTCTGCAGCAAGAACAGTTTTACTCTACAAATCTGGGCAAAACCCCTTGCTAATATGATATAGCCATTGTATCCCAGCCAACCTAACAAAAGCACACATTTTTATGCACACAATTTCTCAAGCAACGTCCCTGCCAGTCTTCATTATTATAAGCTACTGTACGAAATTTTTTTCCAGCAATTCCATTACCAGCCCCAGGCAGGATTCTTGGTTTTCACAAAGGCAGGTTCCCTGCGGTCTGTTCTGACCTTTACAGATATCAATTCAGAGTCACCAGCTTGGTCTCACTAAGAGCAAAGCAGAGGACCTGATAGGACTAGGACCATCTGGACTCCTACATGCTGCCCACTGATTTCTGATGCAGTTTCATCATGCTCCACTGACCCACAACCCACAGAGGAATATCAAGATTCTCATGATTTTCAAGGGATCCAAGTCAGCCTGCTTTCACCAACCAGCAGTGGACATCTAAAGCTGAGCTAATCCCAGGAGGCTCCTTCTGGAGCCAATGAAGAGAGATGGGCCTCCAAAAAATCATTTAAAACAACCTACATTAGAAAATTATCTTACGGTAAGATTCACCACCCCATAGAGATACCTTTTTACTACACCAAAAGGAGCCAAGGGTAACTATGTCAGATTTATGTGTTTTGGTTTTAGAAGCAGATTAATCCTATCTGTGGACTAGTTAGAAAGAGATGGAAAACTGAGATTTTGGAGAAGTAGAAAATTGAAATTTACATTTTCTACTGACACCATTATAAATCTCCGCGTAACAAAATAAAAATGCCACAATGACGAAAAGTCCTTTAAGTGACAGGTCAGGGGGACAGTTTGCTGTTTCCATGGAAGAATTTAGCTGAGATAAAAGTATTGTCCACAATCAGAATAGTATGCATGTAATAAACAATTATCAGATAAGAACTCTGCTCCCCAGGCTCGTTTTAGAAAAAGCGTATCTAGGACTGCTGCTTAGTATCATTGTCTTAAGCTGAGTTTCACCTTGCTGGAGTCATGTCAACTCAGTGAGTTCTTTTCTTTTACCTTTTTCTCTTTCATGGTAAGGATAAGGCATTTATCATTTGTTTTCCTGGCAGTGTATTATCTATTTCATGCCTTATAGTTCTCGCTTTTGCCTGCACTGCTGCTTTACTTGGCAATATCAAAGCAACTCCGTCCCCTTCTTCTTATGCATGTATTTCTGTTATGGAGTGAAGAAATTAAGATAATTCATGTCATCGGACTGGGATTTGTGGGTGTCATCACAATTCATTAAAACTAGTAAGGCCTGTAGCTTGTTCCCTATTATTCTGCAATACAGTTGGTATATGGATTGACACACCAATAAAAGCAGATGAGGACATTTAAGTTTTTTCCACAGAGTAAAATCCCTCTGCTTCATTGTCCCAGCTTAGTGATATACTTTCCATACTGTACTTGGGTATGAGTCCTTTGCTACCAAGATAAATGCTGGTTCTATCTCTTTCAGGTATTTCCTTCTTCCTTTATTCTTTGACTTTTGTCCTCCTGTAAGTCATATAGAAATCAGTGGAGTTTGTAAAGCTTTCTATAGCATTTTAAAACAATATCACAGCACTTAGTAAATAACTGCACTTTTGCTAGTTCATGCTATGGGTCAGTAAAACAAGATGGATAAATGCCTTGTGAAAGTACATAGGCTTTTTGACCAACTTCTTTTTAGTGCAATTGTTTTTACAAGACTTCTTCCATAGGCGGGCCTCAGAATGAAGTTTTATCTCCCAGGGATGTGGAATAAACACTTGCAATAGCTCTGAACTGTAGATCACACCTCAATCCTGCTCATAGATCTTGCTATTAAGGGCTTGACTGGCACATAATTTCCATCTCTATCTGCTGTTCACATTGGCTCCTTTCTCTTTCCTTTACCTTATTACGACTTTCAGTTCTTTGTTTCCTTTCAGGACTTCCTTGATAAATTCAGTATACTTCTTCCTGATCTCCTTCTCGTGCTATTATTAGGTTGGAAGTGCATTTGTTTCTTATAAGCATTTTATTTAGACCATAGAACATAAGAATCTTCTTATTTCATTATTTCAGGTGGTTTTACACCCTAATTATTTTAACTAATCAAATGAAGTTTTATGTTTGGTTGGGGTTTTTTTTAAATTATTTTTTATGTCTCTTCTGGTGTTGTTCCTAGCTGGCTGTTTTGTTCCAAGACAAAGATATTTTGAGACAGGTTTCCTTGGTCATACATCTAGTGCCTCTCTTTCACAGTTTTAAGACAGGATTGCTCCTTGTGCCAGCTTAGGTTAAGCATTCTGTATTCTGCTGCTTGCTTGTATTTTTGCAGAGCCCTGCAACAAAGACAGCTAGGCCCTTTTCTTGTGCTGATGATCAAACTAAGAATTAATACTAAAAGCTAATCCCTGCCCAAAGAGTGGATCAACACTTTTTTGTTGTTGTGGTTGGTTGGTTGGTCTTTTTTAAAGAGCCAGCAGGAACATACGGTGCTCCCTGACTTGCTCAGTTCCCAGACATATGGATGCCTTCCAGCCACCCCGATGGCAGAGTGGGCTCGCAACAGGCTTAATGCCAATGCCATAGGCACACTTGAATGCACAGCCTCCCCTGAGCTATGGGGGGAGCCCTGTGGGGCATCCAGGCCTGCGCTTCCACCGGAAAGCTGTCTTGAGGTGCCCCTCGAAAGATCATAGAGCTACATCCAAAGACCTTTTGGATTAAATGTGAGGGTTGTTTGTCACTGTCAACTTTTGAAGATTGTTGTCCCCGAGTTGAAGGGTTTTGGCAAGCTGTGTGCTTGGTGTTAAACTCTGACTCTGAGTAAGCAATAATGAACTATTCACTGTCAGCAAAGATTAATTTATGAATGTAATAATAGTTACACACTTACCATTAAATATTTCTAAGTGGAACTTGCGCACATATGCAATAAAGTCAGTTTTGTGATATCTCTTAACTCTGGTCCAGTTTCATTAACTTTTATTTTCCTCACCTGTTTCCACTGTCATTATTGTCAGCCTGGGGGCAGGCACTTTTGAAACATTCATTTTAATTACAGCACAATAAGAATACAGCCCCTTGTGATATTTATCAGCGGAATACTCAAGAAATTTTTAATATATTGAAAATAAATCCTGTTTATAGCATACTGCTTTCCCAACTGTAGAAGATTTTAGCAGTTCATATATCATGCATTTACCACCTTTTTAACATTTAAACAGAGCCTGGAATTTATACCTTTTGATGACTCACCGGTCCCTGCTGCTCAGATGCAATCATCACTCAGTAAGAAGTGGAAGTACTGAGCGAACACAACTAATGCTGCAGTGCTGACCGGGGTGGCAGAGCTGAGCAAAGTGGATTAATAAATTCCAGTGTGATCTATTCCTAGCAACAGACATGGGCACCCCAGAACAGGCTGGGTCTGATCCATACATATGCAAGGCCAGGTAACGAAGAAAGTGAGACTGCTGGATACTCAGTACAGAAGCTCGTTATAAAAGTTTATGGTAAACTTTTACTGGCCCCTTAACACTTGAGGAATGCCACCTTTGGTGAATGAATGATTAACCATTTGCTGGGAGCTTGGGGAAATCGTTGAACAAAATATTTGTAGAACCTGATTGAATAGGTTTTGGCACAGAGGACCACCTTTGACAGGCTAACTGTACCTTATTATAGTAGGAAAACACTTCATAGATCCGTTAGCAAGGAAGCATCCAAGGAAAAGACTTAAATCCTCACTACGGGGAGCTATTAGCACATAGTACTACTGGCCTTTTTCCCTGCCACATGGAAGGGTTGAACATAACAACCAAATCTTTGGCCTCACAGCTCTGCAGTTAAGGTTCTTTTGTAATTAAACACAGGGAGCTGGTTCTGCCTTCATCTGTGGGTTTTAGCTGTAACTGAGATCAGGCAGTGGCTTGGCATATCACTGACCCTGCTGGGCATCTCCAGCATCTCCTTTACTGATGTGCAGAACGCACTGCTTTGGCACCTGCAACAGATGCACAGTTGGTGTGTTTAGGAGGTGCGGTGGCAGTAGGCTGCAGCTTGCTGAAAGGATTCCCAGGATTAAGTCTGTTGCCAGCCCGATCTGCCATAGCGGGTATCTGCGAATCCCCCCAGCCTGCCCAGAGCCAGCTGTGCTGCTCCTTCACAATGCGTGAGACTCAGCTGCTCAGGATTGCTTGCACTCAGATATGCAATTCATGTGCAGTTTAAAGGACCCACTTTCACCGAGCCTATGCTGATTTACCCCTCTTACGATCTGACCACCCATACCTATTTAAAATGCTGTCAGATTCAAGGTATCTTAGAGGCCTGTGTGGTCTATATTGTCTTTAGGATGAAATAGTGTATCAAGTGACATAAACCTCAGTACTGATACTAGGTATTTATGGGTGTTGTCATCCCCTTCAGACGGATGCCTGACAAACAGCAGCCAAGTGAAGCAAGGTGGCTCGGGCACGAAAACTTCTTTCAGCAACAATAAAGTCATAACACATCATCTTGTCGAGGCCTGACCCTGCCTAGGTGCCTCCTATTTGGGAGGCAAATGAAAGCCCGTCAGTGGCAGAGGCACCTCTGCAGGCCATGGAAAGGGAAGAAACAGAAAGATGCCAGTTAGCCCAGTTAGCCATAGTCAGAGCTCCCTCCTGGCGATCCCACTCCAGAGCGGTGCCCCTCCAACTCTACCACAACCGTGATATCCTGAGCCTTTTCTCTCCAGGTATTTTGTCCCCAGAGTAATTTCTTTCTATTCCTCAAGCCATATGGACATGATGGAAGGCAGTTCTAGGGAGATGCCACCTTCCTGAGACCACAAAAGATTTTAAGCTGGCTGGCTGCTCACCTACTGTCTCCACAACCATTTCAGTTCAGCTACAGGCTCCTCTGCTCTCTTCTGCCCAATACTAATCACCCTCCTTCCACCCCAGGTTCCTCTTCACTTTCCCTTATTTCCCTTCTTTAGTTAATCCTCTCTAATGAACTCCTGAAGAATTAAATAATTAAAAAATGTATCTGAGAACTCATTTGTTGTTTGCCAGCCATCACTCTGTTCATATATTATATTCCTTTTTCCCCCACCCTCTGCCTTGCCTGTTTAAACAAAGCCTTTTTGGGTCAGGGACTCTCAGCGAACAGCAATGCACAGCACTGTGCTCACACAATAGGCTTCTAATCTCAGTTGACCCTTCAACAACCCTTAAGCTTAGACTGCCACAAATATCAACATAGAATTTCAGCTAATAGATAGCAATGAGTACCGAGGCCTCCATTTTAAACTGTGATCCCTGTATTTCCCTGAAAGACCAATTTGTGATAACTGACAGACTGAAGTGTAGAGTACTGTAACCTCATGGTGAAAGCAGTTTTTTAAGGCCCCAGGACTACCCGTACAGTTGCAACTATGGGAATATGCTGCAAGTAAATCACTTTTCTTGGTGCTTAGGTTGTTATAGTTGGGATTCACATCACCCCAAAATTAGGAACATAGTCTGTGGTGACCATTTGTGTTCTCTCCATAGACAGCAAAGACAGACAGACATCCTCAGAGACTTATTCATCTTTGGTGTCAAAGATGCCTTCCCAGATGGCTCCACAGGTCTGCTCTCCAGACCGTTCAGAAAACTGAATCCTTCCCTCAGTAAAGACACTCCTTGGAACAGAAAATAAACTGCTCCTGCAGGACCAGTTTGTGTTTGCTTCTCCTCTCCACATACAAACTGCAAACCTAATATGTGGTCTATTTGTACCACCTCCATATTTGTCTTCCACCTACCTTTTCAGTTTATTCTGCCTCACAACATTAAAAGACCGCTACAAAGATTACTGTTACCTGTGTTAAATTGAAAACAGAACCAGTAAGAAAGATATTCTCTATGATTTTGCAAAATGCTAACACAGCAGCATTTGTTTTCAGTACTTGCTCATGAGCCCACATACCCACTCCCAAGTCTTAAAAGCTGTCCATTTTGCATGTCCATTTTGTGACACCAGAGAGCTAACCTGAAGGAGACCAAGTGCTGGTTATCGCACTTGAAGTCAAAAGAAGCTGTAACTTGTAAGGGAATAATTACATTGAATCTGTTTATTAAACTATTTTATCTTTATCTTTGGGTTTCTTTCCTATCAGTTTAACCTATTTCAAAGAGCAAGCAATGCATTTTCCCAGGTTGAACAGAGAAAGCAGAAAGAACCACTGCTTCATACAGCATTTTTTTGAAGGAGAGCCAAGAGAGACATTGATTTAAAGAGTAAAGTAATTGGCACTTTGAGTTTTGTTCTCACGTATAGAAAACGTAGACGTTCAAGAGAACAGAGAATTCATCAGAATTGATCCACTGTGACAAGATACTGCAGAACTTCTGAAAAGTCACGTAAAATAAAGGCTAATCCAAAAAAATTTCCAGCCTATCAAATTCAACTATTTCTTCTCTCTGGAGGGAAAAAAAAAAAGACAGTTTGTTTTATTTTGGTTTGGTTTTGGGGTTTTGGTTTGGTTTTTTTTTTGCCATTTTATTCAGGTTAAAAAGAAATTGGGCAAAATAGGTGAAATGTACCTAAGAAACATCCTCATGTATTATAGCTTTGGAGTTGCAATTCACTTACCTTAACCTCCAGTAAAAGGTCCAGATTAGTTCTTCGTAGCAAGTCTTTTTGATTTATTTAAATGGGCTTGGATCAGGTATGTGAATAAAGAGTAGTAGTCCAATTTCTAGGATTGAAAGCTTTAGTCTCTGCTTTGCTATGCTAGCAATTGCTAACCTTCAAGATGTGCTATGACAGCACAACATCTGTTTCTCTGACTCTCCATGAAGAAAGAGGAAGCAATTCAGTTGTGTAGATCAACAAAACAAATAAAAATCAAGATACAAGCATTCTAACATGCCTTTTGGTCC
>VYZV01043203.1:11933-34898 GCA_013401275.1 Pandion haliaetus | reverse complement strand
GTGGTGCAAATGAATTAGAAATTGGCACCTGATTGTCTTACTAAATGTTCAAATCTTTCATCTTCTCAAAGGTGCAAGATGTGAAACAGATATAGATGAGTGTGCTTCCTTTCCCTGCAAGAATGGAGCCACCTGCATTGACCAACCTGGTAATTACTTCTGCCAATGTGTGGCTCCGTTTAAAGGTAATGAACACCAAGGGAGAGGGGAAAGCAAACATAATTAACTTTAGAAAGCATTTCTGTCAATTGTCTGAACTCATTTCACTCTTCCTACAGCATTATTAGTCCTTCCTTCTCTCAAGCAAAGCTTTTAAAGTGACCAGCCAATTATGCCTTAGGCTGCAAGTACTGTGAAGTAAACTTTGTTTATACGTCTACGAGGGGTGTTTATTTATTAAGCAAAATAGATACTTTAAAATCAGTTTGTTAACAGAACAAGATTATTTACAAAAGGAGAGGCATATGCTCATTAAGCTGCCATCACAAAGATCAGTTGCTTTTCTACACATTTTTCTCTCTAATTTGATTGGTCATGGCATTCTCTAAATTATTTTTTCATTCTCAGAAAACAATTTATAGTTATCTTGGAATCCATAAATTGTGTGTGATAATTTCTGTTGATGCTTTTAGAAGAAATACACTTAAAATGCAAGCTTTATTGTGACCTTTGTCATAGAAATTTGGGAGGGTTAATTTTAAACACTCACTGGTAAAATAATTCAAAATAACAAATTGTGTGGTATTCTTGAGCAAATCTAGTTCAAGTGATATCTCAGTTTAAGGCAATTGTTGATTTATAAATTAAATATAAACATATTTTTCCTCTTGCTGTTCAATATAATGATACATACTTAGGATTCCAGAATAATCATTAAAATGCAATTTTCTTGGTACGTTGAGACAGCAGGGCTTTTCCCCTTTAGGGGAGATGTTTGCATTAAATTCATCATTCATGAGAAAAGAGTGAGCTCTAATGTTTGTTCTTACTATTTTAGTTAATGGTCAAAATTTAGTTTGTCATTTTTATTAGTTTTAATTTGTGTTCTGCTGAATAAAATCTAGTATAATAACACATAAGTGAGTACTGGCAGTATCAGAATTGCCTCTGCTCAGAAAGATGTGAAATAATTTTCAGTACGTGGTTAGAAATACTAGTCTCTTAAGTACTTGTTTCGCAAGGAGCCAGATTTTCAGAAGACTTTGGTATTCATTTAGATATTTAATTAAGTGATTAAAATTTCAGAAAGTCAACATTTCTGTAGTCATCCTTCAAGAAGCTAGCAGTGTCTAATACTCTCAATGGAAAAGTTAAACCCTGCTGGCAAGATTCATAAATGGTAACTGAGATCCTCTGAAAACATCATATTCTTGTTACAGGATGTCTAGAATCTTTAGGATTCTTGTTGAAATAAGAGTTTTTGACACTGTTCACTTCTTTACAGATTTACTCTGCACATTTCAAGATCAAATTCTTATACTGATGATACCTAGATTTATGATGGTATAAATAAAAGCAGAATTAGTTTCATATGAAAACTCTACCTCAGACTTGTGCCATCTCTTTCTTTAGTATTAAACTGCTGTAAATGTAGTCTTTAACGGATCCACAGTAAGTCAACATAACAGGTAGTTAAACTGTTTTCTAACTGTATGGAAATAGTCAGGTTAGGGTAATGAATACCTTTGTGTGCACTAATTTCAGATTACAGAATTGCTTTATTAAGAAAGTAAATACGTTATATTCATGGTAGAAGTTATGCAGGAATATCTGTTTTATTTTTGGAATATTTTCACAGTTTTTCTTGTTTCTGTTATTCTCAGTGGAAAAGTATAAATGCTATATTATGAATGCTGTCATTTATTTGGAAAGCAATCTGAAGTTGTATTTCCAGAATACATTGTAATTGTTTGATTCTCCCATCACAAAATCTGACTTGAAGGGTATGCAACAGTATTAGGAATGTATAATGCAGCAGATGATCAGGATGTGTACAGCAGACCTCTACTATATAGAATGTAGAATTAAGAAATTCAGAGAATGATTTGGACGTTCAGGTGTATTCATACAAAAGGTATCCTGTCAGATTAAGCTGGAAATGGGTTTTATCTATAGAAACTGGTTTGCATACATCTATCTTTCTTTCTTCCCGATTTCCTTGACTGTTTGCATTTGTTTATTTTGACAAGGAGACAATGCAAGAGTACAACCAGCAAGTTTTGATTTTTCTATTTTCCTTTTTCTTCCCCTTTACTTCCTCCTCTTTTTAAAAAGAAAACAGAAAAATCTTCATATTTTGGCTTTCTTTCCATTTCACTTCTTTTGAGAGCAAGTACAACTACTTCTTATTTTTATGTGCTGCAAACATTTTGATATCCTGAATGTGTACTTGTATATTTTAACAAACTTTTACATTAGTCCTATAGGAATATGAAAATTCATCAGAAATTTTATGAAAGTATTATTGTAAAGTCATCGTTTCTTCTATTTTTCTTGTGTGGTTTTGGGGGTTTTGCTTTGGGTTTTTTTTTATAGCATGGGTTTGTCTACTTTGACAAAATGTTTTAACTCATTCCATTGGCTTCCATAGAACACTGGAAGACATCCAGTGCTTTTAAGAAAAATGATTCTTGGGAGATGGTATATAGCTGGATTTTTCTTCAAACACCTGACAGTCCAGGCTGTGCAAATTAACTCTACAAGCCTGATCTGTGAATGTTGTTTTAGTTTTCCTGTGGGCACAAACCTTTTCAGAAAATCCAATTTTCATGGTAAAGTCAATGCATGGAGAGCACTGGAGAAGAAGTACGTCTTCTGACGCTGTTGCTGTAACCCTAACAGTGACAAAACTAATGCATTCCTCTCCATCAGTGTTCCCCTTGTCCTAAAAACAGATTCGTTACCCAGTGTACCATAGACCAATCTCACACACTCAGGAATGATACTGCTTTTTATTCAGGTCTGGGTGCTCGGTGGACTTGCCACAAATCAAGCACACCAGATTGATCAGGTGTGTCTCTTTTATACAGTAACAATTGCATGTAATATATTAAACTAATCCTACCTAGTACATATCAATGCATATGCAGAGGATTATATAACCATGACACATCAGATGCCTTCTCCGAACGTGCGGGGGTCTCGGGTGGTCTCTGGTGGTTGTTTGGGGAGGTATCCCCTCCTCACTTTGACCGCTAAATCGCTCTGTATCGGGTCAATGGTTCGTTTTCCTGGCAAGAGGGATGCCTCATCAATCAGGAAGAATAGAAAGGATCAGAATGATCTTGGCTGCTTCTCTAGGTATTATTAAAATTGTTTGAAGTTGAAAATGATTAACTAACTTAATTTAAACCAGGATTTTCTAATCTACCACAGGATTTTCTATATCTGACATCACCCTGACAGAGGAGTTCCTCACAGCTAGTGTAGATCACTGGTCTTTCTATATATTCTAGTATTTAATTGGAATTATTGCCACTGCAATTGCTACCTTTGACTTTTCCCAAATGTCCAGCTAAACAGCTTGAGGGTACTGGCAGTCCATTTATGCATAATTCAAAAGAAAACTGAAGAAACTTACAAGACTTCCAGATACAAAATAACGTCCTTGTCAGATTCTAATAATGTTCTAATTACTAAATATGCTAATTGAAGTCCTTTCATCCTATTTCAGCCAGGTTCCTTGTCCTGTGGGGGAGAAAATTGAATTTCTGTTTTCCAAAATCACAGAGCTTTACCTGTAGTCCTGATAAGGTATAAAATAATGAACTTCAAAGTCAATATGCTTTTATATCAGAACTCTTTTGACCTTGGTTTGGAGGAAGCTAAAGATTTGATTAAAAGAAAAAAAAATTACACCAGATTGTGTTATTACTGAAGAGATTCCTATGTAAACCCGCACAGAAATCCTATAGTTACTGAGCCTCACTGAGCATGTGTGGTAACTAAGGTCAAATGGAGAAGAAATAATAGCATCTAGATTTATATAATATGCTTTTGCCATTTATAATAGTTATCTATACCACAAATAGTGTATGTGCCTGTGAATATGTTCCAATTACCCCAATAAGACAGTCTACTTTTTAAAGTCCAGTTCTCTGTCTGTCTGCTTTCACTAGTGTTCTGTCACTGACTTGTATAGGACAAATTACTATTACACCTCACCCTTAAATGCTGAAATGCTATTTACCATGCTGCCACATATGCATACTGTAGTGTAATGTTCTTTTCATACAAGATTTAACCTAAGTACTTATCTGGTATAGTTGCTTCTGTTTGGTTCTAATGTATTAGTCCCTGCAAATATGCTACTGTTCTAGAAATGTCTCCCTCTTCCACCCGTTTTCTATCATATCTGAGGTATAACACTGATAGCATACTGGACATTTTTTATCAGAGGGTATTCTGAAGTTAAATTGCTCAGAAACAGAGAAAGGGCATCAGCTCATTTCCTGTTGCATTCCCTACTGTCAGAGTAACTATTTGGAACTGGGAGCAGGAGGGAAGATGAACTCAATTTGGGTGCAGGACAAATCAAAGATTTTAATATTAGCAACAGGAGACAAACAGCTGGGAAGTATATTCAGCTACAGTTTTGGCCAATTCATTATCACTGATAGTCCTTGGCAGTAATTTATCTATTACAGTGTTAAGCAGGCCTCTCAGCCCTCTTATGAGCTTGATTCCATTGTAGTATCCTGGCTGGGGAGTTACAATATTTTCTATTATGATATGGATTCTACAACTGTAGCCTTTCTATAATAGAATAACAGTTATTACGGAATTGATATGAAGTGCTTCAGAAGAAAGCAGAGTGTGTGAGAAACATATTGTGAGACTGTACCTCATTTAGGGGTCGTAACAGTTTGACAGAAGGTAGAACAAAAGCTCCCACATCTCTTTCAGGAAATACTGTCTTCTTCCATTAAAAATTCACACGCAATTCAAGAACAGTGCAATTAGTAAATTTTATATATAAAACTTATATCTATATTTCATCTGTATTTATATCCATGCTGTTCCTTCCATGTGGAAGCTTGTTAAATGCAGACCTAAAGTATTTATTTACAGAGAATAATAGGAAGCAGAAGTTGATAATGATCATATTTTGAAATCAACATGCCCTTTAATTTTCAAGGAAAGAGAGTTAGACTCCTCATTCTTTCATGCTAAGGAGTAAAAAAGTATTTTTCCAAACCTCAAACCTACCATATTTTCCAGTCCCTTGCTGGTCTCCATTATAATTTAGCAAAGTACTTTTTTTGCCCTAAGCTATTTATTTTGTTATAAGGCTGAAATATATCCATTATATTCTTCCATCTGTGCTAGCAAAATCAGAACTGTCTTTCTGGTTTGCTACAGTTTCATTTGCTTTCCTCAGTTTTGAGTCTTACAGCTGGAGAAGCACATCAGTTTACAGATTTTACCTGGCTCTTGCTCAGTTGTATGAAGGGGAGGGGAGGAATGTTTGCAGTTCATTCAATTGTTCAAAGATATCTTAGTAGAAGAGGTGCTCAAATGCTCCACTGATAAACACTGGTTTACTGTTTCTTAGTAAAACTGGCCCTCTACATAATAGATGAGTCTTTCTTACACTTTTGATTGTTGTTCTAATATTACATATCTACTTTCAAGGTACCTCTAGGTGCTTCACAGCAACCATTAGCTGTTTCAGCCATATTTAGGGGTATTGGTGTTTTTAGTGTTTTGTAAGAACCTTGTGGTATATTCAAATACGCTTCTAACAGACAGGTCTGTAGTAATAATGCAAGTTTACTGTTCACAGCTTTGAAGTGCCAACGTTTTTATGTATCACACAGCCACATCAATGAAGTTAGTCATAACTATTAGACATCAGTCCTTGGTGAGAGTGTAGCAAAATGGGATTATCCCCATATCAGGCATGCTGCTTTCCAGCATTCTTAGCATGCAAAAGGAGAATGATCCCACTACGATTTCTAGACTGGCTCATGTTTATAGAAAATGAAGTAGGATTTATAAGGCTGCTTTATTCTTACTTGGGACTGAAAGCTAAGACCAGATCTTGCACTCCCATATCAGAACTGCAAATTTTCCCCATTTTCTACACTGGTATTTAAGGAACAGGTGAACCAAGCTACTTTACCAACATTTCTGTGACCCGAGGATTGAGCCAGTATTCTGCTATTGCCAAAGGCAGCTCAGGAAGGAAGAAAGCATTAAAATGTCCCTTTTAGATAGAGATTGTGTATTTGATATGTGATAGCCGTGTAAGAGTTGACATGAATATTTTCTTTTTTTTTTCTTAAAAAAAAAAAAAAAAGCTGTTTATCAACTTGGTTTTAGTAAATGGAGCAAAGAAGTTTATCCTTTGAGCCAAATTATTACATGACATTTAAAAAAAGCACTGTATATGTTTGGTCGAGATGTTGCTAATAGTATGACCTTTTTAATCAAATATATGTAATTGTAGAGGAAAACTGAAATTCAGTTCTGAGGAAATGTCTACTTATTTGTTGCAGCCTTAATGACACATGTCTCCAAATGTGTTCCAATTAAGATTAAAGCAAAAATGGTAATTGGCCATTAAACATGTTGCAAAAGAAAGTAAACTAGTGAGAAAGGCAACTCAGCAGAAAAAAAAATGCTTAAGTCTGTTGAAAAGCAAGAGTAATAATGGAGTTTTCGGCATAGGACACTCTATTATGGGAACTGCTAATTACAAAACAGATAATAAGTAAGAAATGTAAGTGCTCATGAAGGCAAAAAACTAAAGTAGAGATAATGAAGCAATTACTTTTTCAGTGCTCATAGGCCAAGCCTCAGTCTTTCCTGTGCCAAGACCCATGCAAAAAGGCAGTTTTGCAAGACCTGTGGCTCTTTCTAGCATATCTCTGTGTTAGACCATAAAAGAATATCTCCTGTTCAACATCAGTTTATATCTGGTTTTGCCACTCTCTTGACACTGAACAGCCAAATAAAATTTTATTTAGGGGAAAAATGAAACTGGTGCATAGAGCTATGAAGGGCACTTTGCATCACATGGGAGTTTTTTGTGGGTAGAGAAGCAGAGTGGCCACGTTTTTGGTACATTACCTGGAAAATATGCATTGCCTCTAAGCAATAAAGAAGGTTGGTCTAAAAGGCTATGCAATGCCTAAAGGGGAATCAGTACAAACTGGGACTTGCTGTTGGCTCGTATATGAAGTCACTGCAGAACTTATTTGGAAATTTTTTCTAGTATTTCTACTGATTTTTCTATTGTTTCTAAAAGTTGTCATCTAGATACATAAATTCAGGTGTTTCTGCCTCCAGAATGAAACAATTCAGAGAACAAGTCTTTTGCCTAGCTGTTTCTAGTGTCAATTTAGGCACTCTTAGGTACATTAGATATCCACAAGGGTCTGGCAGATATGACAAGGTCTGTAGGAGACCCATGGCCTTCCAGAACAGCAGTGAGAACCCAAAGGCATCTGTAAAAGCCCTGGTTGCTTAACTCTGTCCATGCAAACTCAGTGAGGTTTGTGTTGTAATTTCAGCTCTGCTTTCAGTTTGCACCTTAGGGCACATCTTGAGCAACAAGACAAATTTTCTAAGCCTTTACAGCCATGAGCACTCTGGGAATACCACATGTGTAAATCCAGTCATCTACATACAGCAGATAAGGAGTTTGAATTTCATTAGTCATTCTGTGAGAATGGTGTACAAGAACCTTGGTTACAGGGACGAGATTTAAGTTACATAGATGATAAAAGGTATATTCATTGCAAAAGAGAATCTGTATGTATCTGTCCCTTAATTTTCCAGAAAGTATGTGCAAAGTACAATTTTTCAAAGGCTTAAAGCATGGTTACATTTTCCTTGGCTGCCCTACAAATTATGAGGGCATTGCTGTTGCTCAAAGAAAAGCTTACCACATTTCAGGGTTTTTTTTGGCTGGTGAAACAAATGTTTGCTGCTTTATTTTTCTATGTGGCGGGCCTATTTATGGTGTGGGGTCATCTGCCAACACAGAAATAAGAGTAATAAAATAATAATCCTGGTATCAGCTGCTATAAATAATGTCTGGCCAATCTGTCAGATTTTAAGAAAGTGAAAACAGGATCTCAAAACACAGAAGGGTTTGGCCACTTGAACTCAAGGTGGCCATTACTATATCTGAAAATGATACCTGCAGGTCCTAGCCCATAAGGAAAAACTGAGTTTGATACCAGCTTTCTGTAACTTTTCACATATATCAGTAATTTCAGTTGAATTCTGATGTGGTAAACAAAGGTAAGATAAAAGAACGAAAAAAACCCAGTCCCATATATTTCAGTAGGAAATAAATTTGTGGTATTTGTTTTCCTTAGTAGCATTCTTTATTTTTCTGGGAAAGAGTGAAGCATGCTTTTATGTTGAAATGTGAAATGCACAGGTGTGCATACAGACATATCTTCATTATTCAGTAGTTACAAACTTGTATATTTTAAAAGAAAAAAAATACACCTAAATAATATATTCAATTTCTTCTTTTGTCTATATTTACAGAAATTTATACAGGTATGGAGCAATAATATATGCATCTCTGTGTGATTTTAATTTTAAAGTTTGTGATGTGGGTCTACCTCATGCTTTGTTCCAGCATTGTTGCATGGTCTGCATTATCATACACAATTAAGGAAATGTTTTTTACTTGAAAAGTGCCAAGTATTGCTTTTCAAATATCCTTCCTTTAAAAACCAACCAACCAAACTTACTGATTTTCAATTAGTATGGATTTAACAAAATCATTTTGACAAATTATATATAGAATCACAAAGCAATTCCTTTCATGGAAAGTAGAATTTGCATTCCCAGGAAAACAATGGGTTTGCTATAAATTTGAACCGAAAGAAAAGGCTTGCTATATATTTAAAATACTAGAGTAATACTTTGCTTAATTTCAAGTAATATCAATATATGCATGCTTCTGCAGGTATTTTTTTCTTCCTATCCACTTCCAGGGTATTTCTGGGGTTTTATTTACATTCAGTAGCCTTTAATCACCTCAGCTGTGGAGACGTTTTGTTTTCTTATGCCGCAAAGTAGATCAAGCTAAGCAGCCAGTTTATAAAATAATGGCAAGCTTAGAGGTACATCTGAACTTTTCAAAATTATAGAAAATGACAATTTTGAACTTTTAATAGAGGCAATTTCATATTTAACATTAAGACATTTTAATCTTTAGAGTTGCAGGGACCTCAGATTTTAGGCATCTAACATTGCTCATTAGCGTTCCTGGGATTTTATGGTAAGTTTATGAAAGCCTTTGAGGGTGGGAGCCACTGAGCTGTATAAAGTTGATGAAAACCAAAACACAGATTTCTCTGAAGCAATCAAATAATTTTTAAAATTAAAATTATTGTATCCACTAGTTTCCAAGGAACAGTCTTGGTAAAAACAGAAAGTTACATATAGATTGGGGGCAGGGATTTGGGGGTGGGGTGGTGTTGGTTTCTATATAGCCTTATAGTGCCTTTGTACACTGGATTAGCTCCCATAACGAAACCCATTTTTACTTTTATTGAATGGTATTCAATTTACTTAATGTACCTTGGAGAACAGTGGTGATTCACTTTCATGTTAGAAGTGTCTTCTAGCTCTGTTGTTAAAAGGTGAGTTACAGAAAGACTAAAATTTAATGCCATTGCAGTGATGTTATGATGATAAAGAAAAAAAACCCTAAAAGCGTAAAAAACGTCTAAGAAAACATATTTATCGTGGAAGATTCACATCAGTCACTGGCTTTTACTTCTCATATGAAGTTAGTCTAGTGCCATTTTGAAAAAATGGTCTCTCTCTTCTGAACCTGAGCATATAAACTAAACAATGTAACTGTAAACATTCCTGAGTTAACATGAACTTTTGAAAATTTCATGTGTTCATGCGAACCATATAAAAGGAGTCTGTTGTAGATCTTCTCCCTATTCATTCTTTGCTGACATCCTTTAAACTGGTGTAATTTTCTCATTTCATTGAAGTAAAATGCTATTAACTTCATTCATATGATATACATTGTTTCATCAGATTTATAACAAAGCTGAATAGACTTTAAGCAAGGCTACTGAAATCCAATGATACCAGAGTCATAAGGTTACTGGAGCTGGATCCCAATAAAATAAAATAAATTAAAAAAAAAAATAAATCTTTTAGTTAGCTGATACCTAAAGATCAGATACAAAGATCAGATCAGCATCACAGTCTCTGTTGGAGCAGCTAGTAGGACTGGGACTGTGACCCTCACGTCATAACTTCAGAGCTCAACCACTTCCTCTGACCCCAGCCTGGTGCCCCAGGGTAGGTGCTGCTACCTGGCTGCTTCTTCCTCTCTTGCCCAAACCCCGACATGGACTGCTTGGCGATGACGGCACTTGGTCTGTCTTGAGAGCTTTCTGTCCTCACGAGTGCGTATTTAACACCAGTACCAGACTACTTGGCGTTATTTAGGAAACTGCCATCCCGATGACACGCTTGTTGTTCTGGTACCAGCCAGAGATAGTTTATCTTCACTATATTGTCATAATCATGCTAGCAGTTTGCAATCAGATATATTTTGTCATTGATTCGGTCTGTACTTTTATGGCAGAATGTTGGATTTGAAAGCTGTTGTCAGATTTAATTCCTTAAAATGTTAGTAGTAAATGGCTTTTTTATTAAATTATTTTCCAAAAAGAATCACAACATTGAAGAGATGCCATTTCTGATTATAAGAGAATTGTGTAGAACACATCAAAATGTTTCATGTACAGATTTATGCTGAGCAAATAAAACAAACAAACATCAATAGTGTCACGTAAAGAAATGAAAACTTATCTCAAGTAATTTATTTTCTATGTCATTTTTATAAATTGTGCTTTTGACTTTTAATAATAGCCTTAACAGAACAGTCTTTTTCAGCAAAAATAAATCTGTTTTCAGTGTTCATTTATGATATTTAGACATCCTGCTGTAGAAGTATTATAAGCAAACACAGTAGAAGAGAGGACTGATTAATATTAGCAGAATGACATTTCTGAATATGCAGTATGCTTCGCATTCCTAAACAAACAAAAAGAGGATTTTCCAAATACATTATTCATTATTTGATATATATTGTATGCTAATGGAGAAGCACAGTTTATACATACTATGAGTATGTGCTTCTATATACAGAGAGAGAAGGTATATTTAATCCCATACATTGTGCCACTGAAAAGGAAATTGTCCTTCAACTGACTGTGTAATTTAATCATTTGTGCATATTCTTTTGGGGTTTTGGGGGGTTTACTCTAATAGAGAGGCCTTTAATTGCCTAGTAAAGTAAAGACAATCTATTCTTATAATCAATAAAATATAGCCAAGAATTAAACAAGCAAAAAGGTTAAACTTGTGTAATGGAAATAAGCACGGTTGGAAAGATGTGCTGAACTTATTAATTCATTAATGAACTTCTGTGTTTGTATCTTCCACATTTGATCTGTCGGGCATACTTTCTTTCTCTTTTTTGTCAGCTAACTACATACAGTGAATATTACCTTTTTACTCTGTGATGGCCAATTTAAAAATCCTGATATGTCAGTGGGAGAAGACAGTTTATAAACTCTTCCCCCGGCACAGCATTCCTTTCTGTCAGCAATCACAGACTCACTATTTCAGAAACTTACCAGATCAAGTGAGAACTTTCCTATATTTAGTAAAAAATAGATATATTCAAATTAGTCAGTTACAGTTAAACATTTAATATTTATATATTTGCACAAAAATTATCCAAGAAATATTTTACAAGAAAGAGAAAATGCAGGAGACGTGAATTCTGTATTCTGATTAATCTACTTTAATAAAGAATTTTTTCACCTATAACCTGTTTGCTGCTTAATTTATCCAAATAGCTTCAATCATACATTTACAGCTCTGTAAAAAAAATGCTAGTATGAGAGCAGCAGTAGCAGTGCATTCATTGTACTAACATGTAACCACCATTGCCTATCACCATCCAACCTTGATCTTTGTGTGGATATGCATTTTTCAAAAAAATTCTACTTTAAATCAGCCAACCTTCTTTTCTTGTTTTCTTGCCACTTATATTGATCAGCATCAATAACCATTTATTTAATAATGAATGATTTTGAGAATTGTATTAAAACGATATAAGCAGTGGTGATCCTCTGAGTGAGAGAATGGTCTTTTAAATTATTAATTCTCAACAGTGATGGTTAAAAATTAATTGATTCAGGGAAAGGGACTGAGTGGGTGGGAGAGAGTCTTACTACTTTCTTGTCTTTTTGTTTTCCCAATCTTCCAGTTTGAATATGAATGAAATCTTTGCCATTTCTGTCAGCAGCAGAAAAAGTTTTTCCATGCAGTGATATGCAGGGAAGTTGGGAGAGAGGAAAAAGAAGTGGAATTTCTAATTAAAGTGTTGAAGGTTGCTTGAAAGAAGGCACTGAAAAAACTGTTTAGCATACTACTAGCAATTAATATTATAGCACATGTTTGGGCCTCATTTGATAAATAGGATGGTTAACCCAGGTCATCAACTCTATGACCAGATTTTAATTTACCATTCTTTATAAATGTCAGAATAATGTAAATATTTTTTGCTTTGTGCTGTTTTGCTTTACTATAGCTAGAACAAAACCAGTAATTTGTGCTTTGCCTAATTCCTTAAAGAGGGGGCGGGAAGGTCTTTTTTGTTAGGGAACAATTTTGGTGTAATTTCAAATCAGTACAAACTTCACTGGAATTCATACCCTCTGGGAAGGTACCTTGAGCAAGAATCTGAAGAAGAGGTATAAACCCATGCTTCTGCTTGCAGAACAGCATGAAAGAAAGGTGCATGAGCTCCTTACCAGCCAGACATGCATCCTGGTTTAGTTGCCATGCTGCTAGGGGAAGGAGCCGGAGAGGAAGAACAGGCTACACAGCATCAGTGATGACAAAATGGAAGATGAAGAGGTTTTTCTTAGAGACCCTGAAGGGAGAAAAGCTTGTTACCCACAGGAGAAGGATCAGAGGAGTGGGGAAGGATAGGTAGAGGAGACTGGAATATGATTACTTCTGACAACTTGAAGTAGACTCTCTCTTCACCTATGGAGGTTCACTTATGGAATAAGTATTGGGCCATGACAACAGGTGAGGAAGAGTTGGTTTCATTTGGAGAGGCATGTAAGGTGTCTGAGTGTGGTGCATACACCCTCACCAGTACCAGTAAAGTGAAGCAATGGTTGACAATAGATAAAGGGTCCCTTCTCTGAGGGACAGTGGCACCCACCTGCTGACCAGATCTGATCTCTGAAGAGGTTTATTTGCATGTCAGAGGTCTGGATGCAGGATGCAGGAAAGAGATTGCAAAGCTTGTCTGATGCCCAGATTACTACTTTTTGCTGCTTGTCCATGCAGGCACCAATGAAACTGCCAAGAGAGTCCCTGAGCGTATCAAAAGTGACTAGTGAACTCTAGCGGCAGGACGAAGGCTGCGGAGGCCCAGCCAGAGTTTTCCACAGCAGCTGGGGGTCCATCTCAAGTGCCCGCACACAATGTACACAGCATAGGAAAGACAGAAGGAGTAAGAAGTCTATGTGCTTTGTCAGAACTACAGCCTCCTATCGGAAGAAGAACACACAGAGTGAGATCGCTCACATTACTGGTCAGCTGCAATGGATGGATGCAGGCTTTCTGGAAATGCAGGCAGGGAAGATGAGGAGGCTGGGCTGAACTTCATGCAAAGCAGTGTTTTGAATGCATGGAGCTTTGCTATGGAATGGGTAATGGTGATGGGACAAGATGAAAAGGGAACGAGTTGAAGAAATATTGTGGGTGTCTGCTACAGACAGCTTGATCCAGAAAAGTTTATGAAGTCATCTTTAGGGAACTGGAAAAAGACTCATGAACAGAGGCTCTAGTTCTCATTGGCATATTATCACCCCGACTTTTGCTGGAAAGACAACATGGAAAGACACAAGTAATACAGGGGATTTTTGGACAATGTTGAATACAGTTTTTTGAAGACAACTAGGGGTGGTACTTGTCTGGATTCTCTATTGATGAATAAGCAAGAGGTGTTTTGTGATGTAAAAGTCAAAACCAGCTTTGGTGACAATGGCAGTGACATGATGGAGTTTATAGTCCTTAGAAAAATGAGAAATTCGAGTAGCAGAATGATGATTTTGGACTTCAGTGAGTTGACTTCGATTTGCTTTGGGATCTGCTTGGCAAGCTCTCGTTAGTGACTGCACTGGAGGGAAAACTGACTTACGTTGGCCCACTGGTTTATCTTGAAGCACAGTTCTTTCCAATGTGCAGGAACTCAAGCAGATGTGGCAGAAAAATGGACAAATGGAGAACTCCTCACTGAGCTTAAAGAGAAAAAAAAGTGCACAGAAGGTAGATGCAATGGTGAGCTACCTATCCGTAAGGCACCCAGTCACACAGGAACCGAATTAGGAAAGCTAAAGGGCAACTGGAGCTAAAACTATCTAGGCAACTGAAGGGCAACAACAAAGAGTTCTATAGGTCTGCCAGTAACAAAGAAAGATGGAGAAAAATGAGATCACATTGCTGAATTGACAAAGGACATGGGAGAGTCTGAGATACTCAATGCCTCTTTCACACTGTTTTTCCACCAGTGGGGGAGCTGGGCTTGTTCAGCCTGGAGAAGAGAGTTTCAGGGGGACCTTATTTAATATGAGCTGATAATAATTGATGCTTACTTAATATGAGCTAATAGAGAAGACAGATTCAGGCTCCTTTTCTCAGAGCATACACTGAAAGACATTTATCCATGTGTTCATAAAAAAAACCCCCAAAACCTTATCATTAGTTATTGGATTTGAGGTGATAAACATGTCAATATGTGTTAAGACTTAGGAAAGCAACAAAAGAACCTGAAAAGTGCAGGTTACCCCTATACCTTCCTTTCTGAGTCTCTTCACACTGAACCTTTTACATTTCAAATATTTCTAAAAATCTTCTCAGAAATTGTGTTTGAGATAGTAAGAATAATCTTCAGCTGAAGCCTAAAATAAATTATGAATTTCTGAATAAGAAAAACACATTTTTACCCATAGTTCTTTGAAGATCACTGTTTTTGGAGGGACTGAGACCAGACAAAAGTTGTTCAGTTACTCTTTGGTCAATGACACAATTTTCTACACATAGTGTAGAAAGAAAAGGCAGAAGAAACCCAGTAAATTATTGAATCAGCAGAGCAAAATGTTTGAAATCAAAATCATGCATAGAAGCCAGGGGTCTGGAAGTATATTGAGAGTTTAAAAAACCCAAAATTTAATACTTTTCTGAAATATATAGTTAACTCATGAATCTTTGCCACAAGATAGTGAGATTAAAAACTTAAAAATCATTAGCATTAATATGACAGAACTGTGCACAGTCCTATTTATACTAGACAAATATTTGTAAATAATATAAACCTGTGGCCTTCAGGATATATGTCTTCACTGTTTCTTATTGCCTCTTTATTTTCCAATTACTCACCAAAACTCTGTTATGCTCTCATCCAAAAAGTGGCAATATCTAGTGTTGGAGAAGGATACTACAGTAGAGGAAAACTGATGCACTGTGGCATGATTTTTGCTTTATCTACCAGAAATGTCTACCCCCACAAACGCTTGGCGTGTAAGAGGATGGGCAAATCCGTTTAAAGGTTCTTCCATCAACGCAGAAGAAAAACAAGTACTGCATTACTGGATCATCTGACAATTCCACTTAGGACTGTAAGCCATGTGTTAGGCTTGTGTGGGAGTGAACTCCACTTTAAGAATCAGCAGGGTTGTCACCCGTGTCAGCCTGTTGTGATATAAAGATGAAAACTTCAGGGCAAAATCTCCATGTGCCATATGGCAGTTTTTGCTATGCAATTTCATGAATTCCAGATCTGAGACTGTCGGCTGCCTATGGCAGGATCACCCAGCACCAGAGAGACCACTGGTGACATAAAGACAGGGAACAACTTGTGCCGTTCTTTTTCTCCTCTGTCAGCATGACTACTGGAGTCAGAGGGTTGTTGGTTATTTTAACCTCAATTCTGTTCCTACTTGTTGCTTTTGCTATTAGAAGTCTTAAGAATTCAGCTCTTAGATGACTCTGTCGTACAGTAAGGAATCAGCTCACCTAAAATCCTGCCAACATTTTGGACAGCGCGCATCTCGTTATTATGAAGAAGACCTGTTCATAACTGGTGTGCTACTGCGTGATTAACAGTTACTGTAAAACAAAGGAAGGCAGCTAATGTGGAATAGGCCAACAAAATTTTGTCTACAATGGCAGTGCAAGCAAAGGAGGACATACATGGGTTTGGCTAACTGCAGCCAATAGTAAACGTATAATAACTGTGTGCCTGACCATCCTCTTTTAGAGGAGAGCCCAAACCATTTTACTGACAACATACCTCAGTAAATATAAAAGTACATTTCCCATGTTAAAGTTAAATAACATTCAGTCTCATGGATACCTTAATATCGAAGTTATCCAATGAGTGTTTTTCATCCTTTCACCATACCCTACAAATTTAAATATTTTTAAGCTTGCAGACAAGTCACAGAATGGCACTAAGTGGCACTGTAGCTTGATCTCAACCACTATGCTGTAGTTAAAGTCTTGTTCTTCTGAAACCGTAATAAAATATACAATATATTCCTCCAGAATAAGCTAACTACCTAACTGATTCAGTTTCCCTAAAATTACATCCAAGAAACCTGTATGAATTGCCAGTTCTGTTAGTTAGCAACTGGTCTACAAACTTAAAGCTGCCACATAGTATAGGCGACCTGTAACACCAGTTGATTCTTTGTCAGGAATTCTTTGAAATTTTAAGCCTTAACATAAAAAGAAAATTCTCAGTACTGTTATCCATCTCAGGAATGTGGCTTACCTTGTGTACCAGCTGCGGGTGCCCAGGCGCTGGCGGAGGTCTGCAGGGATGACCTCTGTGAGGAGCGGCCGGGGCTGCCCCGTGCCGGACACAGCCGGTTCCAGCCGGCTCCAACCCACCCACCGCCGGCAACGGCTGAGCCCCTCGGCCAAGATGGTGGCGCCTCTGGGAAAGTGGAGTTAAGAAAGGGCAAAAACGTGACGCAGGCGGTGAGGAGTGAGGAAAAAAGGGGGAGAAAGAGCCCTGCGAGCACCGAGGTGAGAGGAGGAGGAGGAGGAGGAGGAGGGAAGGAGGTGCTCCAGGTGCCGGAGCAGAGATCCTCCTGCAGCCCGTGGAGAAGACTGTGCTGGAGCAGGTTTTCCTGACAGGAACTGTGGCCCTTGGCCGGTCCACACTGGAGCAGGGGAAGAGTGTGAGAGGGAAGGAGCGGCAGAGGACTGACTGCAACCCCCACTCCCCATGCCCCTGTGCTGCTCAGGCGTGGGGAGGAGGTAGAGGAGTCTGGAGTGAAGGAGTGAAGTTGAGCCTGGGAAGAAGAGGGGGATGGAGGAAGGTGTTTTTAGTTTTGTGTTTGTTTCTCACCATCCTATTCTATTGTTAACTGGCAATGAATTCAATCAGTTTTCCTCAAATCGAGTCTGTTTTACCCATGACAGTAATTAGTAAGTGATGTCGCTATCTTTATCTTGACCCACAAGGTTTTCTACCTCATTCTCTCCACCCACGCTGTTGAGGGGGAGTGAGTGCGCGGCTGGGTGGGCATCTGGCAGCCAGCCCAGGTCAACCCACCACAACATAACTGTATGAATTTGATCTTCCACATGACTACCCAGGTGCTTTAAGTCGTAGTGTCAAATTGCCCATCACTGGGCTAAGGTCACAGCCTGTCTAAGGAAGAGGGAGGTTGTTGGGGCAGGGAGAAGCTGTTCCAGGAAGGAATGGCTGGGCAACCAGAGCTGGAGCAAGGGCACTGGGGAAGTAGGCAGAGGCAAACACTGGGCAGCTCTGCCAGAAAGCATAGCATAGACACAGCCCAGCCTCAGCGGTCACAGAAAGGCAGCCGGGCTTCAAAGGTGTTCAGAGAGGCTTGTGTACAGTTTGTTGCAGCCCTGAAAGCCACCAAGCTCTGTCTGAAACTAAGCCTGAAAGAACAGACTTGCCTTCAGCAACACTGGGGGAAAAGGGAGGCAGGTTTACAAACCCAAACCTGTTTGATCCCTGTTCTCTCTGCCCTCATCATTTTGAGTTTCGCTACTGGAAACATGAATCAGTTTTATGTTCTAACAAACTAAGACTCACTTTAAGGGGCCTTTTAATCTTTTTGACCTGTTTATTGCAAATTAAAGATTTAGATGAGGGCATCTGCGACCCAAGATTACCATCACACAGTTCCTTGATTAGCCCAGATAAATGCACATAATCTGTTACACACCAGAGTGTTAGGAAAGAGTAGAAAGGGACTGTGTGAGTCTTTCTATTGTACAGAATTTTTATAAACGATGGAAGCAGTCACTCTTTCTTAAATACTTGCATAACTTCAGTAATATAATTTGTGTAGTCACGAATTGCAAGCAGAACAATTTTACAAGGTTACTTGCATTTCATTCATGTTCAGGATTATGGGTTAATGTATAAACAGCTTATACGGTAGCTGTGACAACAGGATATCGGGAAGAAATAATAGGAAGCTTCAAAACAGAATTCATTAATTATTTTTAAAAACACTTTTTGAGCCATTTTAGAGGACAAGGCTAAACGGGAAAACTAAAAAATATATTGACATAGCTATTATGATTTTAAAACACGATGTCATTATATAAACAAAACCGATAAGATTGTCTTTTTTTTGTCTGTAATTCTGCAGACCAAATAAATGGTTCTGCATGGTGATATACATATATGTACCTCTGAGACCCTTCAACTCAAATTTAACCAGGGATATAAAGAAAATACAGCTCATAATAGGCAGCAGCTGCAGGGATATGTTCATTAGTTAAACACTGACAGCTTTGCCATTTTCCTTTTCAGGTTTGAACTGTGAGTTTAGGCCTTGTGAGGCCAGCAATCCCTGTGAGAACGGAGCTGTGTGCATAGAAGAAATGAATTTGGACGTTTTTCCCCTTGGATTCCAGTGCCAGTGTGTGAAGGGCTTTGCAGGTCCACGTTGTGAGATCAATGTCAATGAGTGCAGTTCTAACCCTTGCCTCCATGGATACTGCTATGACAGTGAGTTCAGTCTGGTTACTCACTTTAATGTAGTCTTTCTGTTGAAGCTTCTGTAGCTACTGAGCTGCTCTGGGGAGAACAGTGGATAATTTACTGAACTTTAGCTTGTCTGAAGCTCCACAGCCAGTAGCAGGAGGATTATTTTTGCCAAAATGCCTCAACTCCTGGCACCGGGGTTTGTGTGTTCAGGGGGTCCGAATTGCAGCTAATGAGAAACTTTAATGAGATTTGTGCCGTCTCCTTTGATACCTAAATTAGCCAAACACATCTTACATTGTGCATTCGGTGAGAGCATATTCAGGTGCTGAAACGGAGCTCGTGGAGCAGTTAGGCAGTATATGCCATAATTCTAACAGGTCCAAAAACTGCGTTAAATATCAAACTGATGCAAAATGGAGTGTCTGTTTACTATTAACTGCCTTCTATCACATAACTGTACAACTTATACTTTCACTGATGGATATACTTAAAGGTTTTTGAAGCAACTTGATGATGAATTACTCTACTATATTCTGTCTGGATTGGCAGGCTAATTTTAATAGTACCCATTATGTATGGAGTACTACCTGGAAAGTTTTATGGGGCTATTACCACCTATCAGACACTTCCTACGCTTGGTAAAAAAATGTAAAAGTGGTAATTTTCAGAGACTCTTACAAGGCGGGCTGGAAAGCAGAACGAAATCTGGAGGTCATGTAGTCAAACCTGCATGAAGCCGGACTATCAACAGTGCTAGAACAGGTCAGTCAGGGATTTCTCTAGCTGAGTTTTGAAAGCTTCTAAGGATAGACAGAAATTCTACAGACTCTTTGGGACGGCCCGTTCCACTGATGCACTACACTTGTAGTGTTGCCCCCCAAATCTCCTAATCTCCTAAACTGTAACTTTTGGCCATTGGCCCTTATTATATCATCTAATGCTACTAAAAGGAATTCAGTTCTGTCATCTGTGCAACTGCCCTTGAAGTTGTAGTTATATAGCCCTCTAACTATGAACCCTTCCCTGAAGAGACTAATACAAAGCAAGCCCAGCTGACTTAAATTTTCCTCATAGGTCCCACACTTCAAGCACTGAGCAACCATGTTTGTCGTCTGCTACTTCTCTCCCCTGTTTCCCCACATCCTTTTTAAAATGAGAATGATGATTTGAGAATTTCCCTGAAATCAAAATTTTTTTCACAAATTTACAGAAAACTTAATCAACTTACTGGTTTCACACAAGATCTTAAAGAACTGATCCAGATTACTAAATATACCATTGCCTAAAACTCTCCTAGTTAAAGAAAAAACCAAACAGTTTCAATAAGCATTCTCTCTTTCCATACATGGGAATAAGGTGAGTGGCTTCATATTTTATCTAGTAAAGACTATTTCCTAATAAGTTTACAGATGTTTTCCAAGTACTCTTCATTGGTTCAGAGATATTTTTGAACTGGAATTTAGATGAGCTGCAATGAAGTTCTTCATGCTCACAAAGTGCCAGATCTTTTGGGGACAGTTTGTCTTTGTGGTGCCTCTGGACTTGAGTTGTCTCATGCGGCCATCTCAGTTCCTCCGCACTATGTGCACTGGCTGCAGAAAGCTGGAATCCTGAGGAAGCTAGGAAGCTCTTAGCAGATGAATAATGCTCCTTGTCTGTAGGACTTAAAGCATTTAATGAATACAATAGCAGCTATGTGTACAGACACAGTGGCAGAATAGATTCCATGGTAAATCTCAGCGATAATGAAGAATCCAGGGACCTCTTTGAGGTTAGAATAAATGCAGGCCTGCAAGAAGTGCAATTATTGCTGTCATGAGCTCCTTATATGGACGTAGCATTCTAAAGATTCCTCTCCGTTTGGATCATTAATGATGAAAATGGAGAGCTTTCTTATAATTAGCATGTTAAGATTAAAATGAAGCATGGAAATACTTCATAGGTTGAGCTCCAAATTCAACTCAAGCAGGTTTTCCTATAATATAGTGGCATAATATGAGGCGTTCCTTACCAAAAAAAATCTTCAACAAACCAATGTTTAACTGCCCCACCTCATGTAAGCACAATATCAAAGATAAAATCTTATGTAATTTGTGTACAGTTCTGTGATGGAAAATTACTCATTAGCTTATAAGGTGCCATGACTTTTTCAGAAGCTAGTAATGGGTCATTGATTTATAATTCTTATGTCAAAATATTTGAATTGTTTAAGTAAAATGCAGTACATGAACCTGCTTTCATATTAAAAAGGTTTCTGAGATATTGTATTTTCATTTATTTCAATTTTTTAACATGTCCACACCTTTTAGGTAAGGCCAGTCCAGATCTTTTCCAGGTAGTAGTCATAACTGTAACTAACTTAATTTTACTACATTTGGTTGTTATTCTAAAACACTCTTAGTACTAAAATGCTATAATCTCTGTTACAGTTGTCGATGGCTTCTATTGTTTGTGCAACCCAGGATATGCAGGACTGAAATGTGATCAGGACATTGATGACTGCATAATCAATGCTTGTGAACACAACTCTACATGTGTTGACCTACATCTGGTTAGTAGAGAATATTTTTTAATTAAAATGATTGCTATGTTTTCTTCCTGAAATCTAAAGCAATACCATTGTGAGTTCTAAAGCTCCACTTAATCCATATACCTGTCAAGAGTTTTATAATCGTGCTTTCCAGCCACTGTTTTTTTGTTCATTTGTAATGATATGGGCAGTGGGAAAGAGGAATACTTTTATTGTTTTAAAGCCATTATTGAGTCAACATGGATATTTGGGGAATTCAAAAGGAGAAGAATACTTTCAACTAGGTGTGTTTATGGCCTCGTTATAAGCGACAGGAACACTTGTTTTACACGTATGACATTGGCTGCAAAGGGGCTTAAGAAGTATCTTACCCCCCAAAATTGCTTTAAGTACTTCAATATTTATTTTTAAAATTCTTCAGCTATACTATTTCCTGACACATGAAAAATATTAAAAATAACTTCTTACTTCTCAGAAATAAAAGCATTCTGTCAACTGATCCCTTCATGGGAGGAGAAAGACATTCACACTGTGTAAACTTTGGCATCAGAGGTGGCCCACATTTTGTGTCACACCCTCCAGGAATCTGTCAGGAACATATTTGTTGTCAGTGTACCCAACAGGGACACTAAGACTATACAGTATGAATACTGCCCATAAGAAACATTCAGACTTTCAGAGAAATTGGGGGTAGTTAAACAAAATGGAAGAAAGGTCAGCTATTTTTTCCTTCTTCTAGTTTATCCCAGCATGTCTGTGAGAATATTAAACTAAGAAAATGTTAAAGCAAGGTGTAGAATTCAGATTAATGTCAAGATGCCTAAATGTAGGTGTCTGTATGTGGTATAAGCTAAGCATCTAGGCACCCACAAAAGATACTAGAAACATTGCTGATGCAGTCAGCAGAACCCAGAGAGTGAGTCAGCTGCCTGTCTTGCAGATGTCCACTGTGGGTGAACTGAACAACCCTGTTGTACTGGGTGTACGTGGCAAGGTTTTGGTAGCAGGGGGGGCTACAGGGGCAGCTTGTGTGAGAAGCTGCTGGAAGCTTCCCCCATGTCCGACAGAGCCAATGCCAGCCGGCTCCAAGACAGACCTGCCGCTGGCCAAGGCCGAGCCCATCAGCAATGGTGGCAGTGCCTGTGGGAGAACAGGTTTAAGAAGGGGGAAAAAAACCCTGGACAGAAACTGCAGCCGCAGGGAGGAGTGAGAACATGTAAGAGAAACGACCCTGCAGACCCCCAGGTCAGTGCAGAAGGAGGGGGAGGAGGTGCTCCAGGCGCCGGAGCAGAGATTCCCCTGCAGCCCCTGGGGAAGACCACGGTGAGGCAGGCTGTCCCCCTGCAGCCCAGGGAGGTCCACG
>VYZV01043203.1:0-11734 GCA_013401275.1 Pandion haliaetus | reverse complement strand
GAAGCGGCAGAAACAACGTGTGATGAACTGACCCTAACCCCCATTCCCCGTCCCCCTGTGCCACTGGGGCTGGGTAGGTAGAGAAAACCAGGAGTGCAGTTGAGCCTGGGAAGAAGGGAGGGGTGGGGGGAAGGTGTATTTTTTAAGATTTGGTTTTATTTCTCATTAGCCTACTCCGATTAGATTGGCAATAAATGAAGTTAATTTTCCACAAGTCGAGTCTGTTTTCCCATGACGGTAACTGGTGAGTGATCTCTCCCTGTCCTTATCTCGACCCATGAGCCTTTCGTTCTTTTTTCTCTCCCCTGTCCAGCTGAGGAGGGCAGTGACAGAGTGGCTTTGGTGGGCACCTAGCGTCCAGCCAGGGTCAACCCACCACACCTGTAGGTACCACAGACTGTATAGCTGGGTTGCATTAGTGCTGAAGCAGACACCCATGTTTAAGTGTCTGCATTTCCAGCTGAATTGCATCCCAGAAGCACAGAAGTGTGTGAGGGGTGTGTGGGTTTCTGGGGTTTTGTTTGTTTGGGGTTTTGTTGTTCTGCTTTTTTTTTTTTTTTTAGTACATACATAAATAAATTGCTCTTCTGACAAATCCTGGTGGTAACACTTCAAGAGAATTTTCTCAAAACCTCTACTCTGATTTCCAGAGTTGTTTCTTATTTTCATAGCTAGAACACTTCATGTATTGTATAATTTTTTTTGTAAATATGCTTCAAGAACTAGTAAACACCTTGGACAAAATTAAATGCTTGCTATGGAGACCGCAGAGCTTGTGACACTTTTGTTCATGTCTTTGGATGCTATTGCATATATGTGTTTTTTTACCAGTAGACTGCAATTATTATTTCAAGCTCTCATACTGGACACATACTGCCATCTCAAAATCAGGTTAGAGAGCATTCCAGAAATAAATTTTGTGTTCACAAGGCATGTACTGTTCTATTCTCCTTGATTTTGTGTTGTATCTGTAGACATTCCAGGTATTATTCCTAACTGCAGCTGATGCTTTAACTGAGACTGATGAAATGGAGCTGTATATGCAAAAGTTTAAACAACAATCTTCCCAAAAAATAAGGTATCAGACACGGACAAAATTATAAATATAAAGTAAACATTCCATTAAGGATGTCTGCTCAGCTTCACTGAATGAGTTGTACTATTGATCCAGGGGGACTTTTTAATTTGGGCAAAATTAAACCTGACAAAGAATGGTAGCTCACTGCAATTTTTAGCACTGTTTTAGATTTTTCTTCATATGCCTTTCATGCTTTTGTTTTGTTGATTAATTTGTGTTTTATTTTTGTCCTGCAGTACTGATACATTTCTCATCTTCTTTGTCACAGACCTATGCCATTTTGTTTTAAATGGGCTGTGACAAAGCAAATCAGTGAGATCCGTGCAGACTCACTGTTTCAGAGAAAGCCTGACATTAAAAAAATCTAACCCATGTGGATTCAGTTACTAACTACACAAAATAAATACTGTAGAAACTTGATGGCAAGCTGTCATTTTAGACCTGGGATTTGATCTTTTTCAGACCTCAATGGCTTTCTTAATATAGTTCACCTATGTTTTCAACATTACAGTAAGTGTTCAGACTAAAGTGTTCATTTTGATGTTAGTTAATGCACAGAAAAAATCTTCAATATTTTTTCATTAAAAGGCTGTTCTGTGGCATTTTTGATAGTAATATAATTTTGTGCTAAAAAAAAGGAAAATTAATACAGAATGGGCTCTGCTAAATTGAAAAGTTAGTATCAGCCTATTTTTAAGAGAATAAATAGGGAATTGCTGGTAGTTTTATTTTGCTGTAGCAATAATAATGCCTTGCTATTCAATATTTATACTTTCTTCTCTGTTCTTCTCTATAGTTTATTTACTTAAACTAAAGTTTCTGATATAAGTTTCTGAAATAACTTTCATGTGGATAATCTATTAAGTTGAATCTAGAAAGGGACATAAAAGACTCACTAAGTGATTGTATTATTCAGTTTATATGTGACTATATTATTCCACATACAATGTCCTTCTTATTGTATTCAGTATCAAAGAGTACTGAATTTCTTCCACATCAAATGATGTCGTTTTATACACCAAGATTCCTCAGCGGTGGATGCAAAGAGGATTAATGAATTAACATATATTCATAAAAAAGGAAGAAGATCCATTCCCTCTTCTTCTTCAGCCAGAGCAGCTGTAAAATAACAGATATTGAGATAACAATCCTGTAGAGAATGAATTTTTAACAGTTAAAGGGTCTCCTCCTCCTCCTCTAAAAGGTAATAAGCTGGGGGATGGGGAGCAACCGAGGCATAATCAAGGAAGACTTAAAAACAGATGGAGGTCTCAGGAGTTTCATAATTTCTCCATCAAATACAATTTTCTTCCAAAGATATATTGCAGTAGCCTTATTATACAAGTTAAGGACCAAAGATCTTAATGTGAGAAAGAATTCCAATATACAGTGTTGTTGCAACATATACTTCACAGCCTTTACCTTGGCTCTCCAGGCAGTAGGTGGCATTAAGCAATTGGACCGTGGGATGAGATCAGGATAGGTGAAGTACACAGCTGAATGACACAACTATGTCAGCTTAAGGAGGCTCCGATTTGCTACTGCACCTGAGAATTCCAGTCACCCAAGAGCTACTGTATACCAGCACGAGCCACTGGCAGTCATACTAGAACCTCTCTAATACGGCTCAGAAATAACCCCTACGCCAATAAAAGTTCCATTCTGCAGTGCAACAGCTCAAATACCTCTGATGCATTTTTCCAGGTCAAAGTGAGACAATTGGCATTGCCAGAATGACACTTGCAATACGTATTCTTCCTCTTTGGTGTTGGTAATGTGGTACAATACAGAGCCTTAAAACTAGATAACCATGTTATCTTAATGCATCAGCAAAAATAGGCAGCCAAAATGACACTCGTGTGATGGGTTGACCCCATCTGTCAGCTAAGCAACACACAGCCACTCACTCACTCTGTCCTCTCCTTGGGATGGGGGAGAGGATAGGAAGAGCAAAAGCAAGAAAACTTGCGGGTTGAGATAGTTTAATAAGCAAAGGAAAGGGGAAGAAGAAAGAAAGAAAGAAAGAAGAAAACAAACCAAGTGATGCAAAGGCAATCACTCACCACCTTCCTCGTGTACACCGATCGACGCCCAGCCAGTTTTCAAGCAATGGCCACCTTCCCAAATCCCAGCTCCCCTGCGTTCTTATTACTGAGCTTGACGTTACATAGCACGGAATATCTCTTTGTAGTCAGTTGGGGTCAGCGGTCTGGGTTGCGTCCCCTTCTAGCTTCTTGTGCACCCCCAGCCCCCTCACTGAGGGGATAGAGTGGGGAAAAGAAAAGGCCTTGATGCTGTGTAAGCACTGCTCAGCAATGGCTAAAATGTTGGTGTCTCATCAGCACTGTTTTGGTCACAAATCCAAAACATAGCACCATACAGGCTGCTATGAAGAAAATTAACTCCCTAACAGCCAGACCTACTACAGAACAGAATTCTACACAAGTAGGTTGGTTAAACTTGACAGCGGGAAATCACAAAATCTGGGTTTGTGATGCAGCTCCAGATGTTTTAAAAGGTCTAGTTTGTAAAATCTGTCTGTAGAATATTTATGTAAGGTGTTTATATTGGCCAGTCCCACCAGGGATGTGGTCCCCTTCATTCTGATACAACCAAAGCTAAATCACTCTAACATACACTACTACATCATAAGGTGTTAGTCTTTCTTTCTGGGTGGCATAGTCAGAATTTTAAGGTTTCTTCATGATAAAGACTCTCAATACCATAAAATTGCCACCCAAAACATATTCCCAATGCTAATGCAAAACACATAGTGAGCAGCAGCAGGAAGGATAACACAAAGTGTTTTCCTTAGCTAACTATAGAGAGAAGCGGGAACACAGCAGTTGTATTCTCAAGATTCTAACAGTAGAGTGCTCCGAGACTGTATGCCAAAATGTAAGAGCAAATGGTTATAACTGAGGACTCGGAAAACACTATGTCTGAGTTGCTCAGATAAAATTTGGGACATCTCTTGTTTATTCAGTTCCCAAATTTGTTCATGTAGTGAGATGGCTGGGCATTACATTAGCCACATGCGATGTTAAGGAAATAGAGTGTTAAGTAGTGACAACCAGATGTACAGAATTAACAGATGATTTTTAAAAAATAGAAAAGTCATCATACCAACATATCAACTTCCATCTACCTTAAACAATATGTGACAAATAGAAAGTGCTTTTCTATAGAAGTGTCATGGAAGAAGAAGCAGTTTTACTGAGTACAACTAATCAGAGACATGAGTAAGAGGAACTAATTAGAGTAGACGCTTCCTTCATTAGGTCACCTAGGCCAACAAAAATTAAAAGCTGGTAATACTTCTAGTACTATTAGCACAGGTGCCTATCCTGTATATTCTCAGTCATTGGTCAGCTCAAACAGAACTGTTGTCTTGTTCTGTAGCCTGGCTATAAAATCTTAAGATACTGAAAAAGGAGATTGATGCTGGGAGGATTGGTCTGATACTAGTTGCCCTTCATAAATCAATTATCTTCCTCTTCTTTTTTTTTTTTTTGTTAATTATGAAACATTCCTGATAAAGGTGTGCCTAAGTAAGTGATTTTAATTGCACTGTAGTAAGAAATATTTGGCCAGTCCTATGTAAAATAGTGCAAAATCTCAGATTTACATGCATGTAGAAATAATTCAATTGTTCAGTCAAACTGATAGGTCAAAATAAGAGAATGAGAGAAATATGAGAATGGGTGAAAGGCTGTAGTGTTGTCACCGCAAAAGAAGGAGGTGCAGTCGTCAGTAACTGAGGAAAAGAAAAGGGGTGAAGCTTTCTGCATTCACTGTATAAGTAATGAATAAAACCAGAATAAAACTGAAAGATATAAACGGTAAAATATTTTACCAAAAAAGCTACTAAACAGTAAGTGAAAAAAACCCAACCCTGGATTATTAGCCTCCGGCTGTGTTTATGGTTACCGAGAGTAATTTGCAAATTCTTCTAAAAAAAAGTTAAAATAATTAATTCAAAGTATTGTATAAAGTTGAGATATTATCCCTAATCATTTTTATAAGATCAGATGGAGCATATAGTCTATATAACATAAAACATTATTTTGGGGTATTTGCATTAAAAAAAAAAAGTCATAGTAGCTTCACAGCAGCTCTGACTTCATTTTTTGCTGTACTCTTCTGTATGCCAGAATATAATGCAAATCCTGTCACTTTAGTGTATATGGATATCCATGCAGCAAATTGCAATAGATGTTTCTTCAGAACTTTGTTTCTGGAAGCTATTATTTCTGTGTGATTACCACATAGTAAATTAAAAAATATAAACTGTAGGTAAAGTTATAGTTGTATAATAGTGCTTTTATTGCAATCCCAAATCCTCCTTATGGTTAACTTTCTATCACTACTTGATGTAAAACACAATTATTTCCCTCTCAATAAAATGTAATGTTATGGAAATGAGCTCTCCAATACAGTAACAGAAAATACTGTCAATTTGGACCTAAAGAAGCAACGATTACTTGTTCAGTTTCTGGTTTTAAAGTGGCAGAAAAAAAGGACTCATAACAAGGTGAAATTCAGTAATTCAGCTCTTTTAGGAACTTACATTTTGGTTGCAGGGAAGGTTTATGTGAAGGATGGAGGGAAAATACTTCCCCTCCCCTCCCAGAAAAATACTCAGAATTGACAGACTGGAGATCTGTTCCACAGATCATATTTCAAGAGTATAACCCACAAGTAGGTTAGCTCATTACATAAATTGTGAAAAGAGCATTAATTGGAAAGAGCTCTGGCATTGAGAACTAAGTTAACTGTTAACAGTTTACATTACCCAAAAAGAAATTAGCCAGGTCTTTGGACTAACCTCGGATAATTTCCTAAACTTGTCATCCACCCTTAATTTCCATTTAAGACAGAATCTCCTGTACTTTGTGCTAAATAGGAGAAGGAGAAGAAAAATGTCCAAAACTTATAATTTATTTTAGAACATGCAGAGATGCTGAAGGTATGATGAAGTAACGGAGCTTCAGGAGGCTCTTCTTCCTAGCTGATGTTAGCAGGTGGTCTGACACTTGAAATGAGAATAAAGACTAGATAGGCCTGCATCAGTGACACATTTCCATATTTCTGGGGGAGTGGAAATTCTCCAAGGTCTCAATAAAGCAAACAAGCTCTGCCCCTGAATTTGGTCTGAAACAGTACCTCGGTTTAACTAAAGGTCAGACCAGATACCATGAATGGCATACAGCGTATAACAAGCAATAAGCTCTTAAGAGTTCCCAGGTCACATAAATTCAAGTTGAATTGTATGTAACTTAAACTTAGGCATTGACTTCACTGAGAGCATCCATGTGCTGAAATTGTGAATGTGCTGTCTGACAAATCAGTTTCAGATTACCAATTACACATCCCAGAAAAGAGCTATACAGCAGCTGGAGTTCACTTAAGAAACTAGCAACTGCAGCGGTACTTCTGCAAAGTACTCCTGTAATACAACTCACTGTGCTGCCCTGAAGATTTGGCTTGCCATGCCTGATATATTTCATCTTCCACCTATATGTAGTTAAAAAAATGAACGGTGTCTTCATAGTCCTTCAATTAAAAGTTTTTTGAAGAAGATGTAGTGAAATAACTCCCTTGTCTGCCTTGCACTACAAAGCTAGTGGATATAGCAGTACACAAACTGAAAACGTAGTCATTATGGGGTGTACTCCTTTATGCTCTAATAAGTCCAGTTGAGTCAAAGACATTGCAATGCACAAAATTAACTATTGATTTACTGACTTAGGATAATGTCCTTCATATTGATCCATGGAATTATACATTGCTTGGATAAAGTGATTATGATGTCTTATGCCTTACTCATCTAATTGAAAGTTGAAGTCAGCAAACAAGCATTAACTTTCTGTTCATTTATTACATTGTTTTCAAATGCTTTAAGTTGTTTTTTTGAAAGACAGTGCAGACATATATGAAAATTCTTAGCTTCAACCAACAGTGTCAGTAAATACCATAGGATTGAAAGCCTTCTATTGTCTTTTTCATAAACTGAATTTGAAATACTCTACAGAACTGCCTAAAACTGTTACAAAGCGGAGAAGAGGGAGATTAGAGGAAGTTAAAGATGGGCTTTCGAATGAGACTTGTGAACAGATGGCAAATCAATGTGATAAAGATACAGGAAGGTGGTCCCAGATGGTGTGCTGGAAGTTCTGCCAGTAGCGAGGAGGCTAGTCAGAGAAAATCAGCCACAGCAGGGAAAGAAGTGAAGAACATAAAGAACAGGGTGGAGAGCTGTAGCCTGTTTGTGGAAAGAATAACCCTAAATTCAATTTTTGCATGACATAGAGACTAACATTTTGTTTGAGGCGGGTTGTGTAGTATTTGTATCTTCAAAAGCATTAAAAGACTGGCGGTGGTACTATAGAGACTTGGGGCTACAGAGACTTCATTGACTTCATTGACTCATGAGGAAGAGAATTCCACATGAGAGGACTTAGCTGCAGAGAAGTGGACACAGTAAATTGTCTGTATGTAATAGATTTATAGAGTGGAAGGTGACAGAAGGGTATGGTTCCACAAGGGAATTACTCTGAAATAAGTTAAATGGTGAAATTTATAGGTCATCAATCAGTCTTTGAAAACTGCCCACATATATGTCTTTACCGTACAGCACAGAAGAATTAAGACTAAATTTATTTTTCAGTGAAAGGATGACGAACTAATCCATTTACTGTGGGATGAGTCTACACATCAGGACAATTACTGAAAAGGATCTCTCAAGACTGTAATTTCACACCCCAGTTTTTACTGCAGTAAGTCATTGTCTCTAAAGTCAAGCCAGACGATTCTGGGTAGGAATTTTTAAGCGTCATCTACACCCTGTTCTGAGAACAGCATTGCTTATTTGCTCATGATGTATTTTTGTGACATTTGTCATCAAAGAAGCTAAATATCTTGCAAATACTTTTTAATTTAAAACACAAATTCTTTTGGCTTCAGTTACATGTGTTGTGTGTTCAGCAATTCTGGAAATCACACCTTAAGCTGAAAATTCAGAAAGAGGGAAAAGGAGGAATTCATCTCTACCTATAAAAAGATATTTGCTAGGCTAAACCAACTTCAGCTAAAGTATGATTTATTTTAATTTCCTTAGGGCAACATTCAACTGAAACCATAAAACTAACTCTTCTTTTCTGTCTTCCTTCTTTATTCTAAGTACAAGTGAACAGAAACAAACATACTTCCCTTCACTGCACCTCTAGAGCAGACCAGTTTCCTCAGCTCTCTTATCCACTGAATGACGTGATGGAAGATTATTTAATTCATGTAGGTAAAGACTCTTTCATGGTATTTAGGTGGAGAGGGGCTAAATTTAATGAATCATATAAAAACTTAATTCTGGCATTTCCTAAGTTTTGAGTATATATGATTTTGCAACTTCTGCATTTTACTTTTTAGCATACATTTTCATGGAAAATAAATGTAATGGATCCAAATAATTACATGGATGAGTTTTGGTAGGGAAATAATTTTCTGTCATCCATATAGTAGATGTTTTTAATTCTTCAATGTGAGCAGATGCTACATATAGGGCAACAGAGCTGGTGAGGGGCCTGGAGCACAAGTCTGATGAGGAGCGGCTGAGGGAACTGGGGTGGTTTAGCCTGGAGAAAAGGAGGCTGAGGGGAGACCTTCTCGCTCTCTACAACTACCTGAAATGAGGTTGTAGTGAGGTGGGTGCTGGTCTCTTCTGTCAGGTGGCTGGTGACAGGATGAGAGGAAATGGCCTCCAGTTGTGTGAGGGAAGATTTAGATTGGATATTAGGAAAAATTTCTTGACTGAAAGGGTTGTCAGGCATTGGAACAGGCTGCCCAGGGCAGTGGTGGAGTCACCATCCCTGGAGGTATTCAAAAAGCGTGTAGACAAGGCACTTCAGGACATGGTTTAGTGGGCATGGTTGATGGTTGGACTCGATGATCTTAAAGGTCTTTTCCAACCTAAATGATTCTATTATTCTATGGTTCTATATATTTGCAGTAGTTTCTGAAAAGCACTCAGCCCTGGCCTTGCTCTGCTCCCACAGAAAAATTGTTGTTGACTTCAGAGCTCCACCAGCCAATATATTGTAATTCCGGGGTCAGCTTTTGCATAGTGGCACTTGATATATATTACCCCTTGCCAAGGAAATCTTTTACCTTCTTTATGCAAAAAAAAAAAAAAAAAAAGTCTCCATAATATTATCTTCTTCACACGTACAGTATTAAAGGAGAAAAAAATCTAGGATCTAAAATACCTCTGAACCCAAGTTTGCTTATCTCTTTATCTGTTTCCCACAAAATATTCCTATTTATGAAAATGGACTCTGTCTGTTTTCTCTTTTTATGAAAGAAGAGACATTACCCAAGGATATCAGGTTTCCACTGTAAGCAAATTTGCCTACATTATCAACTCTTCTCCAAGAACTTCATAAAGGGAAAAGCATCTGACGCTTAATTTTAGAGACACTGCTGGGTGCTGTTATAATAAACTGATAATCAAACATCAAACAAAATCAAGTCTTCTGATAACCCTTCCCTGGCAATATAATTGGTTGATCCTGTACTACCAGCTGTGCCCATTACCGTACCGTGGTCAGCAGGGAGTTTGCTATTTGGGCACCCTGAAAGCAGCTGACTATTCTCTTTCTGGAGTTGAAGAATCCTATTAGATTTATCAGTACCTTGGTGTCCTTAGGCTACTTGTCTGATCATCTTTTGATCATCATCTTTGGTTGACTTTTTCAGAAATCATATCCAGGCTTTAGACATAGTGTTGTCCATTTTCAGTGCAACATTGGTTCAAGACAGAACCTTTTATACCAAAAATTTTATACTCTAAAGCAAAGAACTGAGGTGGTAGTAAGAGGGAAAATATCAAAATGACTGTACAGTCAGGTGTTTTTCCAGTTCCAAAGGATTGGTTTAGATAGGCAAAGCAAATGCAGATCTGTTTGCAGAGTGAATTAAAAGAGACAGATGCTAGTGTTTCAGTACTATAAGAGAATAAAAATAGAAACAAAATGTTCGTCATAAATGTCCTTTAAGTTGTATAAAAGTATTTACTTCGGAGTGTTTATTTGAGAGAAAATATATTTATAAGCATAGGGCTAGGCTGTCATATTTGCAAGTGCCTGTTTCTAGGAATGCTCCCATTGGCTTCAGAAGGTTTCCACAGGAAACAAGAACCAGTAGTATTTCTCAGATCCTGAGAACACCCAACCTTTTGTGTTGCTATGTTGGACAGTTATGCCATAAAGACAAATTCCCCCTGAAGCTGCAGTCAAAGATCCTTTCATGCTACATTCATTTCACTTCACACAGCCTTGCAAGCCTTATGGTATTTTCACTCTGGAAAGAAATTCTACGTGGGTGAAACAAAGCCATTTTCTCCATGTAGTAGGAAGGGTTTTCTCTTCTGTTTAAAGAATATGAAATAGTTTTGTACCTGACTCAAACTGTTTGCATTTCTAGAGAAAGTTTGGAAGTTCCTTCTAGTCCATAAATTATAGATTAGAATATGGTGTCTCTTCCATAACATAATAAGTTCTGAAGGAATAAAGAACAGCCTCTTCTTCCTGTTTGTATAAAAATATGTGAAATATTTCACATGAAATATGTAGAACTGATAACTTACCTACTTAAGTTTGTCATCCACAGACTAGCAGGTCATTTGCTAATCTTAGTGGGTGTCTCTAGCTGTTAACCTCTATTTAGAACTAGCTTCAGGCTTGCGAAAACCACTTGGAACTTGGCATGGAAAATAGCCCAAAGAATGGTTACCCTACTGTTTTTGGTTACTGTGATCTGTCCTCCTTTAGATTTTAAAATTCTGTTCCAGGGATCTGACTGAAAAACTGCAAGTGAAAAGCCAAGTTTCTGGCATCCTTTTACCTTGACTAAGTGGTTGTAAATGCATACAAGGATGGGCACTAACAGAACTGACTGTACATGAGACTTGATGTGAGACTTTTTGTATGGCTGAGTACCGACCTAGAGTAGCATGTGTATGGAAAGCACATCTGAAAGAACTATACTTACTAGTAGTTACTAGAGGATGCCACCATTCATTTTTTTCACAAATGATATTTTTTACGTTGTTTAAAAGCTCTTAGTAAAGAACCAAGTTCTACAGAATCTCACTAGAAGACCTTTCTCAATTCCATTATGTTGTTCTAATCTCATTAGTGAGGACAGATTTTCATAGCAAGAAAACCCATACATTCTTAATATATATATTGAGCTTAAATAATCTGAAGCATTATTTACCAACAATAATTAATAAACATTGACGTAGCTATTATTGTGTTGCTGATTCATCTAACTTTATTAAGTCCTTACTAAGTTGTCATCATATGCAGATTTCACTGTATCACTGTTCACTGATATTTCTAAACCATCATATTGCATGATTACCTTTTCTCCATGCTGGAAACCTTCTCTCTGTTTGCATACCCAATTCTGACATACTGTATGCCATGTACCTAGTCAAAATTTGTGGTGAACTTTGTTGTGTTGACTGCCTCTGCCTTTCCCCTTGATCAAGATACTGTTTTCCTGCACAGCACTTATATAAAAAGGATATTGCCAGACCCTGTGATAAACAGATGTTTTTACAAGATCAGGTAAGATCTTTTTCTCAAGATATAATAA